>CM031240.1:360161552-360428705 GCA_018340775.1 Taxus wallichiana var. yunnanensis | reverse complement strand
TCTCCTTATCTTTCCTCCACCCATGGAGGAGTCCGCCATATCTTCCGATGCAGTTACCCCACTCACCTCTCAACTCGACAAACAACCTACAAGATTTACTCTTTCTACCCATAGGAGAGTCATGCTTACCTTCTTCTTCACCAAAAGAATAACCTACCTCATCCAACTTGCCTTCTCCCCTACCCACAGGGGATCCATTAGTAGTGTCCCTTCCTATTGGTGACAATTCTCCACTAGCTTTCAAGGATCTTGTTGATCTGCTCTCGTCTCTTCTACCCACAGTATAAAGCCAACCATTTCCTGTATCACGTATATTATTTATAGGTATTACTACCCTATCAACATCATCCTCCCCTACATTGGTGTCATTCTCATGTTTAGCTTAACGCATGAATTATGTTGACAATTCCATACTTTGGGGATGCATTCGACTACTTATCTCAACTCAAATGCAGATGTTGTCCGTTGACACTTCCACGATCTATCCAAAGGTATTTCAAACAACCAAACCCACCATGCCCATACCAGTTGTAGCTACCCCTTCTTCATCACCCTCACCCACACCTAAACCTTTACCATCAAATGAACTTTTTCCTATGCCTAAAACCCTACCTGCACCTATATCTTCCTCTGCATCCAAACCCATTACCACATTGGGAGTCATGCTGACATCAATCCTAGTCCATCCTCCTATCAAATTGGATTTAGCCATGTCCTCATAAGCCATCACAAAGACTATTCCCCTACCTAAGAGGAAGACCCAACCTCTTAGGCCGCATACATTGGCTTCACCCACTACCCCTCTATCACCTTCACCACTTCCATCTATCCTAGGTCCCCACCCATAAACCTTGGTCAAGTAACCTCCTACCTAAGGTAAATCAAAAACACAACAGCCCACCTCCTCGTCATGATCCTCTATTCCACCCAAATTACCTACATATCCTATGCCTTTACCATTACCTACATCATTTCTACCTCTTATACCTACACCACTTCTTGTATCCTCATCATTACCCATGTCATTCCCTTCTCCTCAACCAGTCCCTTCTACATTTCCTCTTACCACCACCTTCACCACACCTCCATTATCACCTTGGCTAACCCATCCCCTTCTGCCATTTTCCTTCCCTTCTAAATCATGCACTCCTTTTTCACCTTTACCTAAGAAGGTGTAACCTACACCACCCAAACCATACTATCTACCAAATAAGTATTCAAACTTACTCAACCTCCAATTCCACCTCCCTCGATTCCACCTCTAGTGATGCCTCTCCCTCCAAATTCACCCACACTTCCATCCGGACCCACACTTACTTCACATTTTGATCCATTAGCGGGTCTTACACCAACATCTTAGCTAACCTTTTGAAACCTCTATCATCACATTGCCACCGCTTAGACCTTATGACCCACTCAAACCTAAACTATAAGGGTTTGATGATACCAAAATTACGCTTACCATCATGTGTTAGGGCATGATGTGGAAAAATGTAAGGCTCTTAAGACTATTCTTCTCCAACTATGTCCTCTCAAAGAAAACTTTGACAATGATGATCTTTTAGATGAGGACCCTATTCCACCTACACCTATCACCACACAACCTCATCCCATACCTATTCAACGACCTCCATCTCCACCTCCACAACCCTTTTATCCTCCTCCAAAATTTGAGATCAATATGGTCCACATCAAAGAGCTAGCCAAACCTCCACCAAAATGTCAATGCACCACATTGCTTTCACAAAACCATTATATTCCCTCACCATATTTTTTCCCATCTTATCGCTACACCTTTCACGACTCACCTTCTCCTTCACCACAAATCAATATGGTTCAAGTTGCCACTCGAAGCCCAAAGGAAAAAGGAAAGGAGAAAACAACCAACTCATCTTGTTACTCCTTTACCCAACATTCCATCTGCACCTACACCCAAAATCACCATCCATGGACCCGCATACCCTATTTCTAACAGGGTTTCCCATTGTATAATGCTTAAACAATTACACTAGTCTCCTCTCAAAATGTCTTTGTATGACCTCATCCAAACCTCTGAGTCTCATCATCAAGCCCTCATTGAGGTCTGCAATCTATTGAGGTTATACCTAATGACCCTACACCTATTGCATCCATTATCACTCCTCACCACATTTCCTCTCTCACCACTTCACCCCCTCCTCTACTCCCACTACCACTCATCAAGTAGTCACTCTCAGTTTCTTTGAACAATATTTTACCTCTCCAATCAGATGATCCTAACCCCACCCTATTCATTTTCATCTACATTGATAATATATGTTTTGATTATGATCGATGGAGGTTCCAATATCAACATCATTTCTCCCATGTGTATCAAAAATGTGCATCCCTTCCAATTACATGCATAATAACCCAATTATGTTGCATTCATTTAATGATGCCATAACTTCCACCTCAAAGACTATCATTCTCCACATCCGTGTGGGCCCTCGTACTATTCTTGAATTATTTTATGTCTTAGAGGGGGAATTCTAGTACAACCTGCTACTTAGTTGACCATGGATTCACACCATGGGTTGTGTTCCTTCAACCTTACACTGTTGTTTAAAATTTGAACATGAAGGACACAACTACACCATCCCAATTGATCCTTCACCATTTAAACCTGTAACATGCTCTACCGACCTAATGATGTCCTTATCCCAGTTAAGGCATCTACCACCACTTCCGCTCTTCTTTATCTTCTTCCACCTCCTCATCCACCACTTGCATATCCACCTACTATATCTTCCACAACCAACTCCTCTATTCCCATTACCGCCACATTTTTTTTAGCTGACCCATGACCCATCAACCCCATCTACTTCTCAAACATCCAATGCTTCTTCTTCCCAATCATCTAGTGATTCATCCATTCCCACTACCCACATACCAACTATTGATCCCTTAGAAGGTGTTTTTCAACACCTCACTCTGGGGGAGTACCACCTTTATAACATTGACACATTCCTTACTCCTCAAGAGTATGGTAACCTTCACCAACATCCCCATTATGATCATCGCATGTAGGGTGAATTTTTCCCCTATAGTCCTCCCCACCTTCACACCAACTTAACATATGGGGACTTGATGCTTCTACCTACTCACCTGAGCCACCTTCCCAAACTCGACCATTTTCCTCCAACCTTCAATCTCTCACCAATACCACTTCACCCACACCTTCCTCCATCACTTGTGCTTGGAAGGGCTTTGGATTTGGTTTCTATGAACAAGGCCTCCATATTTTCATTCCTTGCACCACTCGTAAACATAAAGACTACAGTGGTATTGGATTTTTGAACCACCTTCCAAGAAGGCCCGAGTCGAACTCATTGAGGATGATAAACCTTCCCCACCCCATTCACCTACCTCACCACCTTCACCTACAGAGTCTATGGATCCAGAATCCATTCCTCCTAACTTTTTTTTTTCATGAACACCATTTCCTGGACCTCTTGACTTATCAAAGGCGATGGCGAGGCTCCCTTCTTCTCTTCCCTTCCTGTATCTTGACATGATCGATGATGATGATACACCTTTTATTAACGTCATTCAATGTTAGGATGATGAGTTTATTCTCACCTACCTTGGTGCGGAAGATTCTTATATTCACCGTCGTTACCTTTTGAGACACAAACCATGTTGAATGAATCGACCATCAAATCAACATTCACACTCATGATGACCCACACATTCTAAAAATAGGCCAATCTTTAGATGTTTCGAACAAAGAAGCTTTCACTTCTTTCCTCTGGGATCATAGAAATGATTTTTCTTGGTCCTATGCTTGATATGCCTAGTATTGACCCAAACATTGTGGTCCATAATATCATAACCATTCCTGATGCAAACCTCGTGAAATAAAGCTACGAAAAATGCATCCTCGCATTTCCCTTCTTGTCAAAGAAGAACTCCAACACCTCCTTTCTATTTCCTTCATTCTACCCATTGATTATCCCAATGGATCTCTAACATTGTTCTTATCATAAAAGTGATAGGGGACTCCACATTTGCATAGATTTCCATGACCTTAACCTAGCTTTCCCCAAAGATGAACTTTCCTCTACCTAGTATTGACCAACTAGTTGATCTCACCACCCGGCCATGAGATGTTATCACTCATGGATGGTTTCTCAGGTTATAACCAAATATTACTCACCTTGGAAGATCAACACAAAACCACCTTCATCACTCCTTGGGGACCTTCTACTATCATGTCATGCCCTTTGGCCTTAAAAATGTTGGTGCTACATATCAACGGGCTATGACTTATATCTTTCATGACATCATGCATAACATATTGGAAGATTATGTTGATGATCTTCTTACCAAATCCAAACATCGGGCTGAACACCTTGCGTCCTTAAGGTTTCTTTGACCATCTCATCAAATATTGTGTTCACCTTCAACCTAAGAAGTGTGTCTTTTGTTCTCTCTTGGGAAAGCTCCTTGGTTTTATCATTTCTTTGTGTGCATTGAAGTTGATCCCACTAAAATCAAGGCTATTCTCAAGATGCCTCCACCTACTAACCTTCATCAACTTTGTAGTTTGCAAGGCAAAGTTTACAATCTATTCATCATGCTTTATTTCTCATCTTTTCAACTATTGTCATCCATTTCATCATCTTCTCAAAAAGGATGTCTCCTTCAAATGGGATGATGAATGCCACAAAGCCTTTGATGCCTTAAAAATAATACCTCCTCCAACCACTGTGCTCATTCCACCTAAGGATGACCAACCATTTTACCTTTACATTTCTACCATTGATCATTCCTTGGGTGCCATGCTCACTCATCACGATGAGAAACATAGGGAGCAAGTGGTTTATTATATAAGTTGTATGCTTTTAGACTATGAGACTAGATATACTCATGCCAAAAAAATTTTCCTAGCCTTAGTCTTTGTTGCCACTAAACTTTTCCATTACCTACTCAACCAAAAACCTTCGTTGTCACCAATACTTGACCCCTTACATTACATGTATGCTAAGCCTTACCAACATCAACGTGTTGCATGTTGGCTCATGCTTCTTGTAGACCTAGATCTTGAATTCATCCATCAAAAAATTCATGTCAAGGAAAAACCATTTTGACCAACTCACAATGCACCTCTCTCCAAAACCAATCTTCTAACTTTGACTTCCTTGATGAATCCATTGTTACCCTCTCCTAGATGATACCATTTACCAGATGACCTTATTCTTTGATGGTTCCAAATGTCAGCATGGGGGTGGTGTAGGAGTTATCCTCATTCCTCTTGATGGTGAGCCTATGCCATTATCTTTCAAACTAGATTTTGATTGTACTAACATATCACCAAATATGAAGCACTCGTGTTAGGTCTTTCAAACCACCATAGCCTTAGATGTTAAATCAATTAATATTTTGGTGACTCTCAACTAGTTGTGAACCAATTCAATGGTATATACCAATGTCATAATGAGATACTTCAAAAGTATAAACATCATGTTGACATGATTTTGACTACCTTTGACCATTATGAACTTTAAACCACCCCGCGTTCCACTAACAAATTTGCGGACACCATGGCATGTCTCGACTTCTCAAATACCTTTTCACCCTCTGAATCAAAAATATTTGTCATAGTACAAAAAGGTTGCAATCACCTTCTTATCTATTTTGAGATGTTAACTTTGTAGGAAACATTGAAACTGACCCATGTGACCTTTGGTATAAGCAGTTTGTTGACTACCTTTCCCTTTCAATTCTACCTCCAGATCTTACTCACAATGGACAACAAGCCTTCCTCAAAAGTGTCTCTCACTATGTCATCATGGGTGGTCTTCTCTATAAATGTGGCTTTGATGGTATCCTCTTACGATGCCTTACAAGTTCTGAAATCCCATACACCATCAAGGAAGTTCACGATGGGATTTGTGGAGGTCATTTTAGTGGCTTCATTGTTGCTAAGTGCATCCTTCACCTCGGCTATTACTAGGACCCCTAAACCAAGATTTTGTGACTATGTCAAATGTTGTGTGAAATGTCAACAACATGTTAATCTTCATCACACCCCTAGTCATGCCTTACAGTCACATGAGACCTTTGGCCTTTCTCTCAATGGGGTTTGGATCTTGTCGGAGAGATTAACCCTCATTCTTCCCAATGTCATCAATGGATTATTACCACTACTAAATATTACACTAAATGGGTGGAAGCCATACCTCTCATTTCTACAAAAGCTGAGAAAATATGTGAATTCATCAACCATCACATCATTTTCACTTTGGTGTTCCTCGCCCCTCATCACTAATAATGAAAAACAATTCAAAAACAAAACCCTATGAAAACTCTGTGACACCTTTGACATTCAACTCATTTTTTCTTCACCTTATTATCCTCAAACAAATGGCCAAGTTGAATCGACTAACAAAACCTAAACAAAATTCTTATGAAAGTGGTTGATGATATTGGTAAGGATTGGCACACACATTCCTTTTTCCTTATGGGCTTATCACACTAGTATTCACACCTCAACTATTGCCACACCTTTCTCTTTGGTCTATGGTATAGAGGTTTTCTTGCCTCTCAAAGTCCAAATTCCATCTCTTCGTATCTCACTCAAAGATATGCTCAATGATGATGATTTTTTCCAAGACCATTTGGCACAACTTGAGTTATTAGATGAATGTCATCTAAATGCTCTCGATCACCTTCAAATCTACCAAAAATGTATCAAACGTGCCTATGATAAATGTGTCCAAGAATGAAACCTTCAAGGTCAGTGACCTCATCTTAAGGAAAATCAACATGTAACAAAAGTGGAGAAAAAGTAAATGGGAAAGTTTTCTCCTAATTGGCTTGGACCCTATATCATTACTCATGCCTATGGATCAGTGCTTATCATTTATCTTCCTCGAAGGTAAACCCAAACCTAAGCCCCTCAATGCCTTGCATCTTTGACCATTCTATTGTTGAATCAAGTCCTATATCACCTTTTGTATATTACACACTCATCCCTTGAGTAACCTTTCCTTTCACTTACCTATTTTAAGGATCAACGACTAAACAAGAATCATGTGATTATCCATCACCTTTCAGCCTTATCTTCAATATGAGTACCATGGCTCTACTCATGGCATGATTCTCATGGATACTTTTCATCCTTTTCAGGATGGAATCCCATGGTCGTTCATCACTTAAAACCTTTATTTTATAGCTAACCTCTGTGTGTTATGGTTTTCCTTCATAAAAAAGAAGCCTATACTCCTTTATAGTCTTGTTCATGACCTAAAAGTCCAAAAAAATTCAAAAGTAATATATGGGATTTTCAAATTCAACTCCTTGAGTCAAACTTCTTGAAAATAGATGACTCCCTCAAAAAGGACATCTATCTTTCTATCTTGTTGCTATAAATAGACTACTCCCTCGAAGGACAACTATAAAAAGCTAGCCATATTGTACATAGTCTATCAAAAAAGAAGACTATTTCTACAAAATAAAAATAAAATATTCTAAAGCTTCCCACATTGATCAACTTCATTCAAGACCTCAAGGAGTCATTCTATTTATCCCACATAGACTTCCCACATCGATCAGTCTATCAAAAAAAAAAAAAAAAAATACAAAAAAAAAGAAAAAGTACAACTTTTTCATCATGGACTTGCCTATTTTGGTTTTGGGTATCTTGTAGAAGAGGCATGTTGTCTCACAACAAGGTTACGCTAAATAACCCATTTCACCTCATCTTCCTTTCTTTCTTATCTTCTACCTACTCAAGGAATGTGCTACAAATGTGACATTTCATGTGATCATGTAACTTCCTTTCACCCTTAGAATAGTCAATCATGCACTACCTTTAGGGGTTTAAGTTCATCAACCCATCCTCGGTATGCTCATTATGGTCCTTGCCACTTATGGAGCATTCCACCTCTTTTACCATTCATCTCTTTTCTTACTTATTGATTATGATACTACAGGACTAGACCTTTGACACCTACATTCTAGGATTTCTTCTCCTTCAACCATGCCTATTCAACCTAAACTCAACCATGCCTAAAAACAACCTACACTTCACTCCTAAATGCCTCCTAACCTGAAATCATGCCTAGACTCAATCATGCCTAAAACCTACCGACCCATTCATCTACCCCATCATATTCTTCCCTAGCTTATGGGAGAACTACATTGGCTTGAGGCCCCTTTTCATTGGGGCTATGTAGGTAGCACTCTTAGGGCATGGGGCCCTTAGAGGTTAGCTCAGCCACTTTTACCCCTAACCATTTTTCCCCTTTACATTCACATTCTAACCTAGTTAGTTTCCATTTACACAATAACTTGGAGATTAATATATCACAAAAACATACATTGTTTCATCATACCTACCATTTTATAACCTCAACCATATCATACATCAATCATTTAACATTTCCATGATATCAATTACTTGGAAATTTAAACACAACATACATACAACACATCATTTCCATAAAATCAGTAACTTGGAAATTTTCAAACTCCATCATGCCTACACCTAGACTCACCATGCCTACCACCATCACCATGCCTACCTGCCACCATGCCTATACCATACACTGCCTACTCCATCATGCCTATACCTAACTCAACCATGCCTAAATGACCTAGACTCAACCATGCCTAACTCACCTAGTTTCCATAATATAACAATAACAATGGAAATGAAAACCAATACATCATCAGTCCAATAATCATCATCAACTATATAAAAGGGAGTGTTTGTGTATCAATACATATATACATAGGGATAAATAATCAAAGTATCTCAAAAAATCTCATCTATATCTCATAATCTTGGCATGCATGGCCATATATATATATATATATATCAAAATCAAAATATGAATATATAACATATCATAATATCTCATCCCCATCAAGGGCCCTCCTCTCCATCTCTCACTGTCTCCTCCTCTCTCCCCTCCTCACCTCTCTCATCTCTCTCCCCTCTCTCCTCCCTCTCTCCTCTCTCCACCACCATCTCCTCCTCCTTGCCCTCATTTGGGCCTGGCCTTATGAGAGATGGTAACCTCACCTGACCCTATCTCTGGGGCCGATGACCCCTGTGCTACTACCTAAGTTGTGAGTCCTGGACCTAGTCCTCTCACTAGCTTCCTGTTGGGCCTATGTGCTCAACATATGATGGGACATCAATACTAGTCATGGTCAGATGATCCTAATAATAATGAGCCTCATTCAGGCATCCTAACCTAACCATAGATACGATCATAGGCGTGGTTCCATCTAGCTCCAACCTATGTGAACCTTGCCCCAAACAATAATGGCCCTGTCCTCCTCCTATTTACTAGGGACCTATCTGGTGTTGTGTCTATAAAATGGGACCATGTCCCTATGCCTTGTGTAGTACTATGTGGCTACTACTAGGCTTGTAAGGCCTACAACTGTATGCCTAAGCGGCTATCTTAGTCTGACCACCTATGTAAACCAATGACATGTGCATGTAGTAGAGCCATTGCTATGTGCTCCATCCCCTATGGAGCTCTGTGCTTGGCCTAGTTGTGCATGTGCCTAAGTGGCTACTGACCGACCCTGTGTAAAGTAGTCACCTTCCCTATCAAGGTGGCCACCTATGCATGTGTGTTTTGTATCATGTACACCTAGAGTAGTCACTTGTCCCTGTAGTGCATCTCTCTGCACCATCACCATGGCTAAATCTAGCTGACCTGGCCATGGGCGGTGTTTCTTGTAACTCTACTACCCACCACTATCCTCTATATGCCATAGTGGTCCATGTATCATCATCCTCATATCATCGAACCTCCTCCTGTCCTGTGGGATCTTATAGGATGGGGTGGAGATAATGGTCTCTCCACATCATCTCTGTGGTACTGTGGGAATGGTGGTGGCACATCCTGATGTAGTCCAAATTGGCATCAGACTCTATCCACTAGAATCATCTCATGCTCACCGACATGCCTGCCATGTATCCACCTTAGTAGTTGTAACCCTATAACTCCCGGCCATCCCTCTATATGTGGGAAAACCAACATAGGGTCTCCAAACTATGTCCATGGCATATAAACCCTCCAGTTGACATCTATAGTAATCCACGTCATGTGTTCCTCCTCCACTCATGGATGACCACCTACTACCACCCATCTCCTATATCCAGCCCTCTACCACCATGATGCCAATCTTCTATCGAAGTCCCCATGGGTGCATAATCACTATGTGCTCATATGCCCAGCAGTGCAGTAGGAATGTCAATGAACAATGTTCATATCATCGCATCCTCTTGATAGATCCACAGCTCCTTGTATAATATGTGCTAGATATGCAGGTGCCCATGTAAAATAGACACCACGATCCTCAATCATATCTCATATAAACTCCCATCAATCCCCTGGGAAATTGAGCCACCCTCTAAGTCGGGAGTGCATAACATCCCACTACTACCATCATCAATATTGTTAACCGAGTCTCTACACATGTGCATATACATACATCCCCCATATACAAGACTGGCATTGTGCTTAGTCAGTCACTCACCATCTCCCCAAATATTGTAATCATCACCTCAAAATCTCATCTACTGACACTTGAATAAATGGGATCCCCAAAAATCAGTAACCACAAAATCCATGGTATACATCCTCTAGCGTGATCATCATCTCATCGGGTGGGTAGATGGAATGTGTTGGTCATTACATCCCATCTATCGATGAGAGTGACCATAAGACTATGATCCCATCGATCCACCTATACCACCTGATCCCAACCAATCCAACCTCTCATATGAGTCCACTCATCCTCCGTGATGTTGGGTCACATCACCCCCAATAATGGTGGGACCCTATCCCATCATCAACTGATGTGCATCATCCATGAAAACTCAACAATGTCAAGTACTTACCTACTTTACTCATTTCTTCACCCCTACCTACCCCCACCCCACACCCACATTACTCTACCTACCTATCTATTTCCTAACTATTTCACTAACCTATCATCCATTTTATCTAGCCTACACAAGTCCCCATGTTCTATTTCATCACTTTCTCTCCTTCGATATTTGACCTAACCCATACCCACCTATTTCTAGCTATATATATATCTTCAACCCACCTACTTCATTCTACTTTTGCCTCCCATTTCTCTAAAAATACTTACCTCTCTATCTTATAAGTTCATCTTTCCCCATAACTTAACCTTTTATAAACTAGGTCACTTTTCACATGATGGCTGTGTTGGTCCATATAATCGATTCACCTCACTCTAATCACCGTACGGTCACCACCTCTCAACCATTGACGATGTGTATGCCAAACCGATGTCGTTTGATGCCTAACTGTCTCGGTCTCTAGTTTGGCCCTAAGGTCAACCCCCATGCCCCAAATTTTGAAAAAATTGAAAAAAAAACCTAAAATCTACCCCAATCCCACCTAAACCCCACCCCAATTCATTTACTCACCTAATTAATCTACATTGCACCCTCCTAGTACCCAATTTCATTCATTTTTAACCTCATTTCAAATTTTCAATTTCCCACCCCATTTGTTCATTTTACCACAAATTTCAATTAAAAATACACAATATGGATTGATTCCTACCTCAACACGTTGCCTCCTCCTCACTGGCACCTCCGGTCTCTGAACTGGTGGACCTCCAGCCTCCTCCTGCTATAGCCATGCCTCCAATCAAACTCTCGGTCCTCCGGCCAATCAAATCACTCTAAATGATCTCATGGACCCATCTACCTAGCTCCTCCAGCCACTCAGATACCTCCAACTCAGCCTGGTACAACACCTCATCCTTTTCTCCATGGAAAATGCTAAAATCTTCTTTGTCATTTTTCTATAAGTGGAAAGGGTTAAAATGAATCCGTAACATATGGATTTTACTTTTTACCCAACCCCCAACTCCGACGCGTCATTTTTTTTGACTTGTATCGGTCATGTGCCTAATGTACCATACGGTGGTTACTCTTGACCAGACATTATTTTCCCTAACTAGTATCGTTAGCTAAACCCTTACACCTATTTATCTCCACATTTGATTTCCCAAAACCCTTTTCACCTTACCCAAGTTTGAACCCAGCCTTACCACTCAACCTAATGACCTTATTACCTACTGACCCAACCTCACAATTAGTTGGGGCATGTTTTCTCCCCTAACATGGCCTTACCTACAGCCTTTCCTAAATCACCCAACCCAACCTCACCCATTGTGACACTCAAATTTACTTACTAGCTATACCTTGATGATGATTACTTACTTGTTTGTTAACCTAATGACCTTACCTTGCCTAATGTCATGTTGTTTATCCCGACCTAACCTTTGGTGCCCTAGAACAAACCTATTTCCCATTCTGCACCTTTCTAGTTGTGTTTCAGAGACCATATCCTATACCTTGGATACCTAAACCACTTCAACCTTGTTTGGATAAACCTATCGACCTTTGATGAAGTAGAGTTTGTAAAGCTCTTCAACTGGTACCATATCACATTCTATACGTGTGTGTGTTAGACTTCCACTACCTATTACCCAAACCAAAATCACCCTTACCTAAAACCCACCTACCCTTGTTTTCATCACTTACACATTTATCAAACCACTCACTGACTCCATCTATTACCTCATCAGATCCTAGTTTGAGGGGGATCACCTCCACCCATACTTGGGGCAACCTAATCTTCACTCATACTTGGGACAACGACTTCCTATTTTTGTCAGCATCACTTATCAATACAAGCTACGTGACAAAAAGGGGCAAATGTAGACACCAAATTTGGGTCACACTCCCTTAGTCCCCTTTAATTAATTAATGTAACGTATTCACCTAACCATGACCCCTTACCCCGCATTCATATTAATTTAATTACTTACAATTGAATTAATGTTCATCCTCACATTATTAATTAACTTAATTACTTTAATTAAGTTAATTTACACCTCACCTAGCCACATCACCTAGACACCTCACCATGGACTTATTCCTAGCCTATTAATTAACTAAGATTGAGTCTCTACTTATCTTAAACAATTAGGACTCTTTCAAACCCTAAAATTAAAGTCCTATTCCTTCTCCAACAACACTCCCACTTATCTAAGCGCCAACCCTCACTTGAGACCCAGATTAGCAATCAAGATCATCACCCAAACATAGTAAAGATCAGGCTATTTTTGGTAACTTTGACTAATTCACCCTAACCGATGCGTGGTTTATCCTCGGCCAACATTAGTCACCTAAACCACCATCGGTTCCTTTATATACAATTTTACAACTCTTTACATGGGTTGGTCATTCAATTTTGGGAATTATATTACAATCAAGTGTGAGTCTCAAATCCATTCCTACATCCAAATGATGAAAAACACACCACCAGTGCAACATAAACAACAAGTTCTCTTCCAGAGCATTGGAGTATCCACGAGAACACACAAGTTACACTATCGTGGCACTAACTTAACCATCACCTCACCTATCAACCACCAACCACCTTCGTTCATGAGATCTTCATAACAACAAGTAAGTAACGTGGTTTTCATCATTTGTTCTTACTTTACTATATATTTTACTTCTTTCAGTATTTCCATTTCTGTTATTACCTAGATATCTCCATCTTCCCACCAATCCACCTACCCAACCATTTCAAGTCTTTCCACCTTTCTTAACCTCTTCCTCTACATTCTTGAGTCTTCTTAGCCATATTACAAGCCTAACCACACCTTCCTCACTCTCTGTGCAATCACAGAGAGGCTAAAAATCCATTTTTATTAATTTATCACCCATTTCCCCTATCGACGTCGGTTTACCTTACCATCATCGGTTTCATCCCTATACTGGCATCGGTCACCCGCCGATATACTGGTCTCTGTGTTTATTTTACACCCTCAGACCAACAAGCCTTCTATTCAACCAAAACCAACCCAGACCTCACCTAATCAGTCCCAGACCTTTACCAGACCTCTGAAAAACCTACCTAGCCCAAACAAACCTTTGGTTTCATTAGACTTAGTGATACATTTCATGTATTTAACATTAAATCTAGCATATTGTTTTGTATTGAGAAACCTAAATCATTACATTACAATAGGACCTTTTTATTTTAGTTTCTTATTTATGTTAAATTAAACAGTGGATTGACAACCTCTCTAGGAAGCATCACGCTTCTTGGATCTAGCATATGCTAGGCAGTCCATTGTCATATGTTATTTAATGCTCTTTTGTGGTCTTGTTTTGTATTTATAGGTAGTCCTTCCCAGACAAAAAGGAGTTCTCTACGATCATCTTGGATAACATCAACAACGCATGCATTCTACCTTCCACCTTCACTTCACGGTATTCCTCCTTAATATGCAATTTCTTCTTTAGTGCTCACATATTCTAGACTAATCTTCCTATCATTCACTTATTCCCTCAAGAAATGATATCTTATAGGTATATGCTTGGTATTTGAGTGGAACACTAGATTCTTAGAGACACTTATTGCACTTGCACTATCACACAATAAAGGAATTGGATTTTTTAGATTTTACCTTGTAATCTTCCAATGTCTACTTCATCCATAATACTTGAGTGCAACACATCATGACATCTATATACTCTACTTCACATGTTGAGAGAGCCACTAATGATTATTTCTTTCTTAGCCAAGATACCAAGCAATTTCCAACAAAGAATGCTCCATTTGTGCTCTTTCTATCATCTATACTTCCTACCTAATCTACATTTGTATATGCTTTTATGTTGAAATCATTGATTTTGGGGTACCATAATCCATATTCAATTGTTCCCATGAGATATCTCAGAATTCTCTTGATCGCCTTGAGGTGTGTTTCCTTGGATCTTCTTGGAAATCTTCTAACAAGGCCTACTACCTTAATGATATTAGGTCTTGATGGTGTGGAGTAAAGTAAACCTCCTATCATGGATCTCAGTAAAGTGTTTTGTCTACCTTAGGTGAGTCATCATCTCTTCTCATCTTACACCCAACCGCCATTGGTGTACTTGATTGGTTTGCATTCTTCCATTCTAAACATTTTCAGTATTTCCTTGATATACTTATTCTGGATATGAGTATGCCTTGATCTATTTGACTGATCTCAGAAACCCAAAAAGAATGAAAGATATCCAAGCATTGACATCTCAAACTCTTCTTTCATCATGTCGAAAACTCATATGTCATCTTATAATGGTCTCCACCAAATATGATATCATTTACATATACAATGACAATTAACAAGTGGTCTCCTTCTTCCTTGATGTAGAGATTGTTTTCCGCAACACCTTTTCTTAATCCTTTCTCAATGAGGTATGAATCCAATCTACTGTACCAAGCTCTGGGAGTTTTTTTAATCCATACAAATCCTTTTTCAACCTGCACGCATAATCCTTATCTTTAGTCAATGAAAATCCATCAGGTTGTTCAATATATACCTCTTCGTTTAAAAAACCCTTAAGGAAAGTTGACTTCACGTCCATCTGGAATACTCGATTTTCTTGTATGCCGCATAAGCTAGGAATAGTCTTATTGCTTCCATTCTTTCCACTGGTGTAAATTTCTCATAAAAATATATTCCTTCCATTTACACATATCCTTTGCAAATTAGCCTTTCCTTGTTCCGCGTCACTTCTCCTTTCTCATTCAATTTATTTCTAAAACCCACTTGGTTCCAATTACATTCTTATTCCACGATCTGGGTACCAGTTCCCATGTCTCATTATTTTCAATATGATTCAAATCTTTGTTCATGACATCTACCCAATCCTAATCTTTACTTGCTTCTACAACATTCTTGGGTTCTATCATTGACAAGAGTGCTATATCTTCATGGTTTTTTTGTTCTCTTAGCCTTCTTCTTGTGAGAATGTCATCATATTTATTTCCAATGATCTTATTGGAAGGATGGTCCTTTTTACGTACTGGAGGGTGCCTTGGTGTTTGGCCTTTCTTCCTCTTCATCTACTTCTTCACGTGGACTATCTGTTTCATCATCATCTTTTTGTTCTTCATGACCGCCATTGTATTGAGTGTTGGTTTTGGCATATTGTGTCTCATCCACCTTCACATTAGTGCTTTACACAATCTTTTGCAACCTTTTATTGTAGCATTTGTAATCCGCGCTGACCACCGAGTAGCCAAGGAATAATCCTCCATCGCATCTTGAGTCAAATTTTCCCAAGTCAGTCTTCATCTCTTTTGATATAGCATTTACTTCCAAATACTCTTCGGTGTTTTACATTTTTGGTCTCTTCTTCCATAGTTCATGTGGAGTCTTGTCACTTTTGTTCTCGCTTGAGCTCCATTAAAAAGATAGACCACAATGTAACTTGCTTCACTCCAATACATGTCTGAGATTTTGGATTCATTTAACATTGTTCTTGCCATCTCTCGCACCATTTTATTTTTCATTTCAAAACCCCATTTTTATATGGTGTCCTTACAGCTGAGAATTGTCTTCTAATTCCATGTTCTTCACAAAATTCATCAAACTCATTTGACCAGAATTCTCTACCTCTATCTGACCTCAAGCATTTGATCTTTTTGTTCTTCTCATTTTCCACCACCAAAGACTTAAATTTATTTAATTCTTCTAAGGCTTCGACTTTTGTTTCAAACACGTCATCCTAGTGTAATAATCTATTAGAAGCATAAAATATGACTCACCATTTATACCTTCAGTTCGTGTGGTCTCAGAGATCTGTATAGATCAGCTCCAATTTCTGGTTGAGAATACTCTTTTGATTTAAATGACCTCCTTGTTTGTTTTCCATGCAAACAAGCCTTGCATAGTGTATCCGTGGTTTTCTCAATCTTTTGCATATGTCTCACATAACCTTTAGCACTTAGTTTCACCAAATTTTCAAAAATTATATGCTCTAATATTTTGTGCCACAACCAACTATAGTTAATCTTACTTGTAAAGCACTTCTCTTTATTTATTTCATTAAGAACATGCATGTTGTTCTTTGTCCACTTGGCCTTTGCAAATTTCTTTCCTGTTTTACAGTTTATAACGTCACATCCTTTTTCATGGAATATTACATTATATCCCCTTTTGCACATTTGACTCACACTCAGCAGATTTTGTTTAAGACCTTCAACATAGAGAACATTTTCAGTTATAGTCTTTCCATTATCTAGACTTCCTTTCCCAACTATGTTTGTTGAGTTGTTATCACCAAACCTCATAGCACCTGATGCATTATTAGACAAAGTAATGAATTTAATTTTGTCACCTATCATGTGGCTTGAGCATCCACTATCCAAATACCATATTTTATCTTCATTTTACACATGGAATGCAACTGTACTATTGAACAAGACTATTTTCTCTTATTCTCATCTTTCTTTGTCACATATACCCACTTCTTTTGTTTAGGCGGTTCATGTTTGTTGGTTGAAACCACACTACTCTTCTTATGATAATTGTGTTGGACATTATTATAGTTTGATTTGGTGTAAGATGGGCCAAATTTTCTTCTATAGCCTCTAGATAATTTCCTAAACTTGGCGGATTTATGTCCAAATTGATTACATGAATAATAGTAACCATAAAAGGAATGTGTGTACCTCATTGCATATGTGATTCTCATATAAACGTTCTTCTCTTCATGACACTTGATAAACTTCTTGTTTATGGCAAATGAGGTGATGGATGTTGATGCAGCCTTGTTTTCTTCTTTGAAACCAATTCCAGTCTTGTCATTTTCATCACGTTGGCTACTCAATATATCAGTCAAAACACTTGAGCCATTTTCAATTTTTTCATACATCTTTAGCTTGTTTCTCATTTGTTCCATATCAGCCTTCAGTTTCTCCAATTCTAAGTTCAAATTTGTGCACTCATCCTCCTTTGACTTGTAGGAGTTTGAAATATTTTCCAACTATGTTTCCAACTCCTTGAGCTCATTAGCCTCTTCTTCTTCTTTCAAACTCTGTCTTCTCTCAAAGATGCGGATTTTTTCTTCATAGTCCTTTAATGTGCATCTTAATTTTTGATTCTTCTTCCTGCATAGTTTTAATTCTTCAAGAGCACATACCAACTCTGCTTCTAGATTCACTTCAGCTTCTTCTTCATCTCGAATCTTCATACTCAATTGTGTTCTTCCCTCTAGAATTACATTCTTCACCGCATCCATGGCCATAAACAAACACTCTAACTGATCTTCATCATTTTCATTCTCAGAGTTACTTGACTCTAATCCACTTGATTCTTCCTTTGAATAGAAGTTTCTTTTGTTCTTAAAGAACTTCTTTTTGTCACTTTTCTTCTTATATTCAGTTTCTCTTTTTCTATGTTTATGACTATCCTCTTCATGTTCAGATTGATTGTCTTTATTCTTGTTTGGAAACCTACTAGCAAAGTGACCTACTTGTCCACAAGAAAAACATTTGAATGGGATTTTTCCTTTATATTTACCTGAGCCTCTTTTTAATCTTCTTACAAACATGGCTTCAATCTTTTCATCATCCAACTCATCTCCTGAAGCTGATTCTTCTTCTTCTTCTTGCACGGACTGAGTTTCTTTCTTAACCTTGAATGCTACTTCTTTCTTGGTGGCTTTGGATCCAATAGTCCTCATTTCATATGTTGACAGGGTGCTCTGTAATTCATCCATTGTGAGAGTCTTCATGTCTTTGGCTTCCTCTATGGTGAAACCTTTGCATCATACTTGTTGGTCAGGGATCTCATAACCTTTTTGGACAATAACAAATTCTTCCAACTTTTCTCCTAAGCCTTTGATCATATTTATGACTTCATCAATTCTTTGCATGTAGGCGGTTATGCTCTCATCATCCTTCATCTTCAAATTCTCAAACTGAGCTCTATAAGTCTGTAATTTTGCTAGCTTTAATTTTTCATCACCTTCATAGATACTTTGCATCTTGGTCCATATTTCCTTTGCGGTTGTGTAGTGCATAACTTTTACAAACTCTATCTCAATCAGGCTGCATAGAATGGAATTCATAGCTCTTGAGTTACATTCATATTCTTGCCTTATCTGTAGAAGTAGTGATTGGTGTGGTTGGAGAAGTATAACCTTTCTCAATGCATTCCCAGATGTCAAAACTAAGTGACATCAAATATGTATTCATTCTTATTCTCCAGAATGCATAATTTGTACCAGTAAAGAGAGGTGATCTTGACAGTGAAAAATTACCTTGTGCCTGATTTGCTGCCATGTTTGTGATAGGAGGATCTCCTTGAAGATGTTAAGATTCTATAATAAGGATGTCACTCTGATACCAATTGTTACAGATCACAAGAACTGAGAGGGGGTGAATCAATGTAAATTGATACTTTTTACTTAGTGCCAATTTTAAACCCTTTAATAATGTACAACTTTAAATTATGAGCAGTCAATCAACCAAATGTCTTACACAATAACACAAAACACATAAATTATCGTGGGAAACCCTTTTGGGAGAAAACCCACCAAAATCGTTGCTTATATTACACAAAGCAAGGACTCATAAGAATATAACACATCTTACAAGATTTTTTTAGTGAGGCACCAACCTCACAAGGAACTCCAACCCCTACACATCTTTTGATATTACGCATAAAAAATGACTCAAGTGAATAGTACACATCACAAGAGATTTCTTTTGCAGTCACCCGCCTACAAGGAAGCTACAACTCCTTGAATAAGCTAAGCTACAACTTAGACTTGATTTATGTATAGATTTTGATCATATAGTTACAAAATTGCTAATACAATGAATTATGATCACTTTCTTGGCTCTTTCTATGTTCTTCTTTTCACTCTCTTATACTCATCTGATTTGATCCTACTTTCTCAATCTATCTATTGTTCTTGATAATTCTCTTATCTAATAAATTAATGCATCATTGATTTACTCTCCTCTTTCCTCTCTCTTTTCATCTACAACTCTTTTCAGCTAGATTGCATCGTATTCATTCTTGTGCCATTTTTTTTTCTTGATGGCCTCCTTCTCTTACTTGAAAAACTCTAAAAATAGTTCCAAGTTTGAACTATATTCACAATCGACCCAAATCTTCACTTCGAGTTGTGTCGTGCAACTTCCTACTTGGTCACCTAAGAATTTGGGCTATTAAATGCATGCAACTGACTCCATATATTGTTCCTTTTGTATTCATCTTGATTACACCACTTTCCATGCATTTCCAGAAGCTATTTATTAGTCGTTTGCCAAAAATAGATTTTTCACATTTGTAACGTGACCTAGATGAGCAAGCCATTTTATTCTTCAATATTTTATTCTGCCTTGAAACTTAGATTCTCATAGAAAATTTCAACTATATTTACCCAAGGTCAATAAGAATTAAATGCTAGCAATTTGAAACAATAGTTTTCTTTGTTCTTCATGGAGATCAAGTCGTATCCTTAACCGCAATCACCTGACAATCGAATCACCATCGATTTTAGAGAACCAACTCTCACTTTTACATGTTTGAATCAATTTGATTGCCTTCAACCCTTGTCCAGTCCATATTCCATCATTTTGTGGCTTTCCTTTGCTCCTCTGACTTTCTCCTTTGTATCGCGGCTCTTTTCTTTACTCAACGACATTTCCCCTTACTCGGTGGCTTTTAGCTATTTGCGGCTCTTGTATCCTTCTCATGGAATTCACAATGTATAATGGCTATCCTCCTTATATTTTACCTTTCTGCTGCTTTGTTCCACGTCCACAATTATATCTCTTCTTCTTGCAGATTTTGCAGTCTTTTGCGGCTTCCATAATTCTTTGCGGCTTTTCTCTTTATCGATGGCTTTGTTTCTAACTCCCTTACTTGTGCGGCTTTGCCTTCACCTTCATAATTTTTCCTTTGCATTCTTGGATTCACTTATCCATTTTGTGGCTCATCCTTTGCCTCCATGTAGCTTCATGACTTTATCCTTTTATGCATGAAAACCACTTACCTTCTGTGTCATTCTCTAGCATTATGCGGCTTTGTGCATACTTCGGCGACTATCTCTAGACTTCCGTGGATATCTCCTCATGTTTGTGGCTTGCAACTATCTTGACTAAGTCCCTTAGAACTTATCATTTATCATCTTGAAGCCTTTGTGAGATAACACTACTAATCAACATGTATCTTCTTCACATGCTCACTTTACCAATTGACTTCTTTTGCCATCAATGCAACTTGATATCAACTCATCTAGTTTGACATCAATGACAACAAAATAATAATGAAAAATATGCAACACATTAGCTTATACACGCTTTGACATACTTTTTATCTTTCTAACATGTTAATGGGTTCTTTATGTGAAACATTTATTATGCGGTATATTTACCACCATGGTTATCATTATATTGTTTTCCATTGTTTACTCTTTGTATGTTATTGTTTGTGGGCTTTGCCCCTTGTCTTTGTGCACACTTGTCTTCTTACAGATCCTACAAATTTGAGTGTCTGTGACATTGTGAGTGATATCCCATGTTTGTAACCCACTTTTCATGATCTACATTGTCATCTTATGTGTTTACTTATGTCTTAGCTTACACATTGTATACTTAGCTTACATTTCATCTTATACATGTGTGTTTTTATTTTCTTATACTAACACTTGTCTCCTAGCCACTTTGTTTGTGTGTGCCTTAGTTTCTACCAAATACATTCCCTTCCCATGTAAGGAATAGTTTTAGCATAGCGGTCGCTCCTCTTTTGGGTTGCATACTCCTTCGGTGAAGATGGGTACACCCCAAACAAGGGAAGTCATCATTTGGGTGAATTAGTCACCCCATACAACATTATACACAACACAACACACGATGCAGTACAACACAATTGTTAGTTTCGAATAGGGCTCGAATCGGACTTGGATCCTTAGCACAATGATTCCTTTCTTAGATGCACAAACCATGGGGCAGTTACACAACGATTGGTAGTTTAATAAAGTCTCTGAACTCCATGCGGTGGATTTTACAGGGCATATAGTCCTTAGCACTTGTATTTGTACACACCATCTGTAGTGGTTTTCCATATTCTAGGAAGCAGTCAAAGATGGAGAATAACACTAGACCTTTCTCCTGCACTACTTTTTTCATGGCGTAGGATCGCCCAAAACCAACATTTAGCACCCTCAAAAATTCAGGGAAGTAGTCAAAGGTTAGAGAATGACACTAAACCTTTCTTCCTATACTACTTTTGTTGTAGTGAGAGATCGCCTAAAACTTGCCCTTCATCGGCATTTTCAAGATCCTTTCTACACTCTTTCCTCATCACGGATCAGGTGCACATATTCCTTTTACACATTTTCCACATTTTTACATAGTTTTTACACATATACATACATATTTGACTACATGTTCATTATTCTCTTTTTACAAGTATGTCCTAATGGGAAGTAGTAGTCAACATCATCAATGTTATTCACAACACCAATAATAACATTGATATCAACAACAAGTACATCATGACATCTACACATGTGTTTCCGCCCTAGGCTCATTTTCATCATCACTTTTTACACTTTCTCCTCCTTAGCATCCAAGTTTCACACTTTTATCACTCCATGCTTTGTCTAATCCCTTGACACTCTTTCATCATTGATCTACATGGTTATCAGGTACACATCTCTATCTACTTTATGTTACCAAGATTTCTACTCACCAACATAAAGTGGAGGAAAATGTAGACACTAAATCACGCACTTTGGGTAATTATTAGTCCCGATTACAAACTAATATTCATGTGATTCCTAAGTAAGAAAAGTATTAATCAACCCATGTCTTTGGCCACCTTTCTTTACATTTTGTTGCTACTTTCAATCTTGCACCTTTATTTGCTCAATCTACCTTTCTATACTTCAAAATTTATCATCCTGACACTAACACCTAGCCGGGATGCTAGCATCAAGTGCCCTCATCCCCTATGGCCACCCTATCCCCTTTGTACTTTACTCACGCTTTTGGGTCATTTCTATATGTTTGAGCATCTTATCTTTTTAGTAGTTAGCCTTTTCAGGGTTAATTACGAAATTTAAGCAAAGGAATTATATAAATATAAAGTTATGTGATCATAATAAAGGACCAAGCACTAAGCATTAGCTATCATCACCTAAGGTTGCATCCATCAATCATCTAAGAGATCCATTACATCCATATAGCACCATCCAAGGGACACAAGGAATGGTTATTCTGCATACACTTCATAAGAGGGAATTTCATTTTATTCCATGCACACATCTATTACATTTCTTTACATCTATCTTACTTGATCGCTATCAAGTGTGACATGTATAAGAGACATCTACGGCATGATCCTGCACACACACACACACATAACTACATTGGGTCTAAGATGTAGTTCAGCACTCAATTGTAAGTTCACCATTATGATAGCTTAGGACAGTCTGACCCCTCATTCTGCATCTTTTTTTTAAGGATTTGATGTCTATATGAGGGTTTCGCATGTTCATATTTCATTTAAAGTTTCCCATGACCTTAGCGATTTTGGTGCGGCCTCAAAGTGACCAAGGTGATTAAAAGTGAATAACTTGCAACACCCTAGAGGAGGTTTCTTAAGCATTTTCATAGACCCAGGCACTCAGAAACAAGTCTAGGGCACCCATAGGGTCCCGTATCCCTCTCTAAGTGCCTCAGTCTAGCTCATTCTTCTAGATATGCATTTTGCTAAGTTCCAATGTGACAATCAGTGCTTCGTATTTTCCATTTTTCCATCTTTGTACACCTTCGGGATCTTCACGAATCAGCTAATGCTTTTTACCATCTCTTTGCACTTAGGGTTTTATACTTTCTTACTTAGCTTGTTTGGCTTACTTTTTGTACTTAATTGTATATTTATTTATTGTTGCAATAAGCAATTACACTTAGGCACATAAATCCACTTTTAGCTTAATCATTTTGTTGAACCCGATCTTTGAATCCACCTTCCATTTAGAGCTCTTATCCTCTCATCATTGTGGCTAAATCTTATGGAGAATTTACTAAAGACCCTCTTAAATCCCTTAATGATCATATCATTGAGCATTCCCAAGATCTAGACTTGTTTTTATTTTCTTCTCGTGAAGAGGCCACAAATCTCACGGATTTTAATGCTTTTCTGCACTCCCTGTCTCCATTGCTACTCAACCACTTGCCTTCACTCTCCCACCTATTTCTAGTGTTCTTGTTTTTGTTCCTACTCCCATAAACCACTTCACTCCACCTCTTGTTTCACACACGTGGAAAGTTTCTCTCTTGACACCCAAGATTTATCTTCTCTTTATCAAGACCTTGAAACACAAATATGTCAATTCTGCAAGATACTTCTCGTGTGTCTCCATATTTGGATTCCACTTTATTACTTCACACTCCATTTGCACCCGTCATTTCGCATACTCGCTTCCTCCTAAATTTTTCACCCCCAAGCTTCCCATTTTTAATGGGCATGGTGACCCATAAGAGCATCTCTAAGAATTCCATGTGGCTTGTCTAGATTTTACTGAGATGATCACATTCTTTTAGCTAATATTTTTCCTTGCAGTCTTCACAATTATGTGATGTGTTGGTTCTATGACCTACCTGTCCACTTGGTAACATCTTTCACACATCTAGCCGATGCTTTCCTTACTCATTTTTCTATCAATATTGGCTCTAAGATCTCATATGCCCAACTTACACAACTTAAACAAGGATCTCATAAATATCTAGAGGACTATGTCTTAAGATATAAAAACAACATAGCTAAGATGTCTAATGTGCTTGTGGACTCTAAGCTTCAAGATTTATTCATTCATAGTTTATTTCCGCCTCTCAAGAGAGTGTTCTCTTCGATACATCTCCATCATTTGATCAACTATGTCACACTCTCAAGCTACGCGAAACTAAACTCTTATCTATAGGAAAACTTAAATATCATGAGCAAGTTGCCTCCTCTACACGATTTCAAAGTAAGTCAGCTTTTAAACCAACCACGAAACCTTCTAATTCTAAGGTCACCATCAATGTCGTCTCTAACACCAAAGAACTTCGATGGAAACCGCCTAAGCGTACATTTACAAATTTGACTATTGCTCCACAACTTATATTACAACTACTTCTTGAGAGCCATCCTATTACGCTTTCTCCTCTGCTTGAATTAAATTCATCTCGTCCAAAAGGTAAAATTTACAATGAGAAATTTTGATTCAACTATCATAAATGTTGGACATTCTAAAAATGGGTGTTTCAAACTTCACAATATTATCCAAGATCTCATCGATGACAAAAACTTGAGCTTCTTGAGCTTATGGCATTTGCACTACTCATGAAAATCATAAGCTCAAAATATTTAATAATCCTCTTCCAAAACATGACAAGAAATTTGTTGACTCCTCATTTAATCATACATATCACGCAGTGCCTCTTGCATCGAGGGCTCTTGATTTTCTAGTTGTTCATGCTAACATTTCTTTAGTAATCATCTCTTTCTTTGATCATGATTATCATATTACATTATTTTTGATCACTTACACATTAGTGCTTCTATCAGATCCATCCTTATCAATAACACCAAATTTGATCCATCATGGCCTATTAGCATGTGTTCTATTCCACTTCTTGTTGTTATTGGCTATCCACTCTCACAAATTTCATATCCAATGGATAACTCATATGGGGTCATCCAACTTCACGTTATTGTTGGTCCTCTCACCATGCTTATACCCTTCCTTGTAGCACAAACTATCAAAGGGTGTGACATACTCTTAGGTCTCAATTAGATTCACATGTCTCAGTCTATTATCTCTATGAATCACTTACGTCTGAAGTTCATTCACAATAATCAATTTATCTCTATCAATGGGGTGCCTCCATCTACTCCATGGTCACGTCCTATTCTTGAGGGTGTCATTACATCACCTAGTCCATCTAGTGCTCTGCGGCCTATCAAACCTAAAGCACAATTCACTCCTAGCTCACTTGTTCATACACGACTTGCACAGTCTCGTCTCTCTATTAATCTAGTACATCAGTCTAGATCCATCACTAGGATAACTTCTATACCTAAACACACTTCACCACCTCATTTCACTCCATGTAGGTGTCCATCCCCCCGCGTTCTCTATCATATAGGTGTCCATCACCTCCACATTTTGTTACACAAAGGCGCCCACCATATACTCATCAGTCACATGCTTATAGACTTTATTCACCTATGCAATGTCTATCTCATATACCACCACTCTTAGATCATGGTCACACACCTTCATCACTGTAAGCATCGGATAGAGGACCTTCATCCTTTACTTTTATCAAATAGATCATTCATCAACACACACTTAGGGGCATTACGCTTATTTCTCCCCCAGCATCAACATGTGTCTTATATTCACATCGTTTCACACCTATATTTTAGCATATACATCTTCACATGTGCTCATCTTATCATTACCCTATGACTTACTCTTGTTCTAAGGTCCTTACTTCACCGGTTGAGGGCATACTACACATGAACCTCACCCACCACACAATACACTCCACCTTACATACTACACATTACACACAACACACTTTGAGCATACTCGACATCTTCCTATCACAACATCTACCACACACTATGTGCATTACTAATTATACACATTCACACTACACCTTTCTTACATATACTCCTACACATTGTGTTCATTACCCTATGATGCACTCTAGTTCCGTGGTCCATACTCGACTATTGAGGGTCTCTATCTCAAATGGACCTCATCACATTCACACGTCTAATCACTCACACATTTACACTTTACACTTTGTACTCTTCACTTTGAAAATCCCATCTTACTTGTATACACAATTCAAACCATTTCTTGATGACGCACTCTCATTTACGATTCATTATTGATCACGAGGGGGCATAACTAAATGAACATCATTACATACATATACATCCACTCCGAGGGCACGCTTTCTTATCATTCACATTGTATTCCATTCCATCTCATCCACAACATATTGCATATCTTGGTTGCATTTAGTCTTGATTACATTTACTTGTTGCATGCATATCTTATTACACATGCTAGATAGATATCTTATATGTCATTATTTTTATCATACACACATGCATGTTCACTTGCCTTTCTAGTTGCGTAAAATTGGCTAGCTTATAAAATTTGGATTGAAGCAATTCATGGGACCTTAATGTAGAAATATAGTGAAAAACATGCTTTTTAATATCTTGGGCACTTGAAATAGTCTTAAGGAATTAATTCCCCCATTCCCAAGCCTAAAAGATCAAATACTAAGTTAAAAATTTGAGAAAATGGAAAAATGGAGAAAATTGGTATTGGGGAATTCTCTACTCTTTACCTAACTCCCCACATCCATGAAGATCCAAAAAGTTAGAAAGTTGAGAAAAATGGGAAATTTTGGTCTTTTCTAGTGTTTTGCATGGTCTCGTAGGTACACAAGGAACAAGTTCTTTCAAGCCTCATATTCCCGAATTGCCGATTTTCCCGAAATACAAAGGAAACAGTGTATTTTGGATCGGTGGTGAGATGTAGGTGGGTCGAGAGATTTTGGGAACATGAGGCATAGGATCTCACAGTCACAAGTTCCCCACATCCCCTGAAAGGCCACAATTTGAAGGAAGTGAATGGGTTTAGTGTGTTGCGGGTGAGACGTGATGCGGGAAATGGCATAGGTAGAGAACAGGTTCTCGAGAACCACTTATTCCCCATGAAGGCTAAGGATCTCAAAGATAAAGGAGTGGGTACTAGGTATTCAAATAGTGTTGAGAAGTTGGCATTGCAAAGATCGGGGGGGGTGGAACTAGTTCCGAGAACCCCTAAGTTCGCCACACGAGCCATCACCCCACAAGGTCAAAGAAAGGTGGAACGAAGAGCCTTGTGAATAATGTGGGATTTATAGGAAAAAGAAGCCCTAGTTCCTTTGTACTCTTTGTTCCCCGAGAACCTGAAATACCCGCAATAAAGGAAAAAGGTGAAAACGAGTTAATTGTAGACTGTGAGAGCCCACATGGAACCCCAACCCCACAGACTTAAAATGGCCATAACTTTTGACCTATTACTCTAATTTTCACAAACTTTATATCATTAGAAAGGTCTCGACATCCTCTACACCAGGAAAACTAGTTTTTTTAATTTGGTGGGGGTAAGTTTCTAAAAAGGGGAAAACACATCCAGCATTGAAATGAATAGTTCCAGGCAGCCCAACTACCATAATTAATGAGTTATGGTGCCTATTCTTTCTCCTGCGGGTAATGTATAATGGAGGAATGGTATTGCGAGGTTTCCTATACCTATTTCTATAAATTTAATGCACTTTTTTGGTGGGTGAAGGCATAGTTTTGAGTTTCCCTCTTTTTCCCTATTCTTTCTCTTCCCCAATTTTCTATAATGTAAAAGGAGTCTCATTTGTAATGTTGGATACTTTAGGAATGTAAGGACATCATTGAAAAGTATTGCATAAGTTTTATTGAGTTGCGATGCCATAGATTGTAATCCTGTAATGAATTTATACCTTCTTCATCCATTGGAATGATTTGTGCATCATCTTGAAGCAATAAAATACTTGTTTTGTGGTTATTATTCTTCCCTAATTGGTGATTTGTTACATTTTCTTACCTCATCATTTACTTACAAGTATTTTGTGTTTGTTTCTCCATATTGTATGGTTTATTTCTATTCTACATTGTGTGAAAATTGGAGTTTAGATGTTGTTCTGGACGATTTGTGGCTATCATTTCTCGCCCTCTCCATTATTGTTTTTTTCCATTTTCTCTCTTTTAAAAGTGTCTTTCCCCTTATTTTTGGTGTTATCACCTCATGTCATGTAGGATTTAAGTTTTATGCATCTCCCTCTCTCCTGGTCCCTTGGAATCATATATTAGTATTAGGTAGTTGTATTTCCCTTCCTACGAGTAGTTTAGCATTAGGAATAAGAAGAGGAAGCCGACCTTCTCCTGGAGGTCTATCTCAGTTGCAAGTCCCAAAACTTGGAGACAGTCCCATGTTGCCTCAAAATCTTGGGTTGTCTATGACTCGGGTAGGGTGTAATTTTGAGCTCCAACAGGATGTCAACCCACGTTGATTAAAAGATTGATAAAAGATAAAGGATGGATAATATACAAAATATAATCGAACAAAGATTAGAGATATACTAGATAACATATCAAATAACCCAGATGATAAAATTAGGATAAGTGAAATCAAACATGTTTGATTCGATAACAACCCGAGATTGATAGAGGTAGTCAACGGTGACTACAACAGAGCGATCAAAGATGTGTAGAAAATAAATCTAGAAAAGACTCTAAAATTTTGAGGGTGTCCTAAATTTGATGTAGAAAGACAAGAAACATAAAGGGTGCAATAAGGATATAGATCTAATAAAAATGTAGATAAGGTCAATGGAGATTGAGGGTAGATCCTGGATAGTCGATTGGTGACTAGGGCCAAAAGTGAGATATATGTTATTAGATAGATGAATGATAGAGATAGAGGGATTAAGATATTGGAGGAGGATAGAAAACATATAATAGATAAACAAAATGCAAGAGACAAAGTTGATGAAGACCAGGTCAATGGTGACTAAGGCATGATTAAGGTTTCATGGGGCTAAATAGATGGTAAAGAGTTGTGAGGAAGAATCAATGATGGAAAATAAGATGGCATGTCTCCAAATCAATGAACATAATTGCAAAACTAATGGAAAGAAATTATGAAATAATTGTAGGGCTCTAAGAAACTCTATACTTCATATCTCTATGGATTACTAGAAAGGGCTCCAAGATGACTCCAAATTGATGATTACACTCACAAGAAGAGAAGGAAACAAGAAAAACTTGCAAGACGGCCGAAAATCCAAAATTTCATCCTCTTGAGGAGGAGGGTAGAGGTATACTTATTAGGTCATTGATGATCCACTAAGGTCACCATCAACTACGGTTGACCGTTGATTTGGGTGGTGGAGATGATGCACAACTCGAGACAAGGGGCCCTAATGAGGTAAAATTAGGGTTTTGAGCTTGTTTAGGCAGGTTAGGGTTGCATAGGGATGATAAAAGGTGGTTGGAGGGTGGAAAGGCATTGAATGAGGGTAGATGAGAGTCTAGGGAGGATAAATGAGGGGTTTAGGGATGTGATTAAGGTAATGGATGGGTTTAGGGATTAATTAAATGTGATTAGAGGTGGATTAGGAGAGATTAAATAATGGTGGGATTAAGGTTGATTTAAGATGGGAAAATAGGAAATAAAGAGGAATAAATGGGATTTAGGATGAAAATATGAATCTAAATAGGAAGAGAGGAGTGTATGTACAAGATGATGATGAAGGGGAGTGAATGTGGGATGGGAACAAGCATACCAAAATTTTGTGTCCACATTTTCCCATTTTTATCAAGTGGTTTACGTTAAGCAAACCGCAAGACAAAAACTAGAAGTGAAACAAGATGATGGTTAAGGTGCTTCCCCTCAATCTAGGATCGATGTTGTAAATAAAAATTGATTACTAGGTTAAAAGAGAGAGAGATGGAGGAAGAAGAGAATGGATGGGAAGGATGAGAAAAGATTCCCCACATGGAGAATGATATGACCATTGTGGGAAGGATAGGATAAAAAGAAAAATAAAAATATATATGGTGGTGATCTCTGGAATCACTTCGGTAGGGAACATAACATGGCCTCAATGAAGACGACGTTAATGTCCTATGGACCCATGAGTCAAAAATATCACTACATGATGGAGGGAATCTAATGGGAATTTTCTCGGATGGATGAGATAAAGATGGTAGGCACCTTGAAACATATCGGTAAGGAACATAAAACGGCTTCAACAAAGGTGACGTTAATGTCCTACTAACCCGTGAGTCGTGAAAGATCACTACATGATGGATGGAATCCAAAGGGATTCCACTCAAACAGATGTGTAAGCCGTGAGACCAATGGGTTAAAGGCATACATCAATGTTATGCGCAAAATGGGAATATGGTCGAGGATAATGTGTTAGAGCTCAAGATTGCACCCGTCCCATATCATGATGAATTGGGGCTTTAAAGCAACATGGGATTGTCTCTAAGTTATGGGAATTATGCTTGAGACAAACATCGAAGAAGGACAACTTCCTCTACCTATTTCTATTGTTAAAACTATCATGCTTTATGAAGGAAATGCAACTACTGTATCACTACTTTGTGATTCCAGGGACCAGGGTGAGAGGGAGATGCATGAAATGAAACCTAAACTAAGGGGAGATGATAGCACCAGAAAGAGGGGGATGAACACTCCTAGTTGATTGAAAACAAAGGAAAATGGGCATGGGGAGGGAAGAAAAACGTACCACATTCTGAAAAATCACTCACTCGCTTGCTTTCCTAGAGCACGATTAGAAAAGAAACCTGCGGCAGGGACGTAAAAATGCAAAAAAACCCAACAATATAAGGGAAAAGGCAAGAAGATGCAATAAAATGCAAACTAGGGTAGAAAATAGCCACAAAATAAGATTTTATTGCTTCTAAATGATGCACAGTCGATTACAATGGTGTAAGAGGCAAGATTCTAGATGTAAAGAGCTAGATCGGAAGGCCTACAACTCAAAATGCTAAAGAACAATGCTTTAAACAATGCACTTAGCAAACCAAAAGGGTCCAACCTTTTACAATGAGCATTGTTCATGAATATATAAAAAAAGGAGAGAAGAGGAGGGAAGAGAAGAGGGAAACTCATATTTTCAATCTAACCACTAACAACCCACATTGAATCCCTGTAAACCTTCCTACAACATCATCGATTCACCTCCTTATGCCAAATTAGCTTGCGAAGAAGGAAGGAGGCCAAATCTGATCAAATCTAGGTGGTTGAGTCGACTAGATGTCTATATTAATGACCTGATACATGTTTTCCTATTTTCCACCTACCAAATCTTGTCAAAATCTATTTTTGAATATCTAAGAGTGTAACCCATGTCAACAGACTTTCCAATAAGACTAAAGGTGAATGAATCCAAGCTTTGTAGCAAAAATTATAGTGATTTCAAGATTTACAATACAAGTTGAACACGTAATACATGTGTCATGGTCTGGTTAGTTGAAGGATTCGGCTTACTATTTTTTGTTTTGTATTTTTTTCCATGTGTCACACATTCATTTGATGTAAGGATTCGACACGCAATTGGCATGTTCGATATAGGTTGCATGTTCAAGACTTTATCTCGACAAGTTGACACATGGCATTCAATGATTGGTGTAGAAAATTGCACTTGGTGCATGCGAAAGAGCAAGAGACGTGAGAAGGTGGAGGAATGCAAAATTCTACAAGTGCACATAAGAGGGTGTGTGAGGAAGTGGAAAGAGAGGTACATATTTGAAAAGTTATGTAAGTGTGCAAGGAAGGAGGGGGCACAAGACAAAGATGTGTGGAATCAAATATGTGAGGAAAGTGCATGCAGGAAAGATGTGAAATGGAAATGAGTGTGTGTGAAGGGATGCATAGAACTCGAAAAATAAGGGCATACGTGAAATAAAGCATGCCAGTGTGATTATGTTATATTGTAATATATTTATCCTAATCTTATACAAGTTTGTAGTAAATAAATGAACAAAAAAATATTGAAATAATACCCAAGCAATAAGAACATGAAATTGTAATGTGCAAAGAGGGTTGGAAGATCCTTACTTGATTCAAAGATTTCACAGACTATGTCACAAAGGTGGATATTGGCTAAACAAGAATGGAAGACATTGCATAGGAGCCTAAGAAATTGTAGATATGAGTGATTTAGCTAGAATGGGGCACATGGAAAAGGGATTGGGGTGTCTCGGGGTTCCCTGGTCTAAAATATGGGTGCCTCTTGCAGTGAAAATGTCTGGAACCTGGTTCTAACAGGGTCACTAAAGCTTCAAACTTGTTCACTTCTTGTCGCGTGTATGTCACTGAACTTCGTCGAATGTCGTTGTAAATCTGGAATGAAAGAATCGCCTCAGTAAACCACAGATAAAGTATCAAAATCCTAAAAAAATAAAGATGCATATGAAGGGGTCAGACTGTCCTTAGATGCCATAATGGTGGTATTACAGCTAACCATTGCATTATATCTCATACCTAATGTACTTATGTGTGTGCGTGGAATTGTGCCCTAGGTTACTCTTGTTCATGCCGCACTTGGAATAGTGAGAAAGTAGCTAGATGTAGAGTGTTAATAATTTATACACGGAATAGAATAAACTCCCCTCCTATGAAGTGTGATGTAGAATAACCATCCTTTGTCCCTTGTGATGGAGCTCAAGGGATGCAAATGGAGCAATAGAAGCCTTGATGGATGCACCCTTAGGTGGTTATATCCAATGCTTAGTGTTTGGTCCCTTATTGTGATTACATAACTTTATATTTATATGATTCCTTCACTTGAATTTTATAACTAACCTTGAAAAGGATGACTACCAAAAAGATAAGATGCTCAAACAACTATAAAGGACCCAAAAAGTGAGAGTAAAGTGTAAAGAGAAAGAGGCACCCATAGGGGACGAGGGTGCTTGGTCTTGGCATATTGGTTGGGCACTCTAGTCCGAAAAGGTAAACTTGAAGTATGAAAAGATAGATCGGGTCAATTATAGACACCTAAAAGCGGTATTTATACCCTTGATCGCGTACATGCGCATATGTAATTCATCCCCTTATTTAATCAAATGTCCTCTTTAAATTTAATTAATCAATTCTTATTAATTAATTAAATGCCCATCACCTTTAAATCAACACTAATTAATTAATTAATTAATTAATCATGCCCTAACTAACTTTCCATTTTGGAATGCTTTCATTCTAAATCTACACCTATGTTTTTCCCTACGCTTTTTCCAACCTATCTCCACTTCCAACTCACCTACACCTCATCCCTAAACAACCTCTTCCTTCCTAATGCTTTAAAATATTCATTAAACCATAAACAAAGAAATAAATCACACCAAAGTAAAAATCCTCCCATCGGGAAAAATTTTCCCCGATTGATCGTGGGCGACCCATCCTAGTCGTCGACCCTATAAAGCCAAGTGCTTTATTGTTATTCCCCATTGAATGCATGTGAATCCCAAAGCTCCCTTATAGCTGTGGACAACCCTTTGTGCCTGAACATTCCAGAAGCCATTACAGTCTCTCAGACCTCCTTGCAATGTGCATGTATCAATCGTGATCGGCCTTTTATGAGACTATCATTATTTTACATTGCTTTGATAAGCTTTGTCAAATTATCTTGGTATTTCATGTATCTAATCTTTTGTAGGTTTTAGAACATCAACAACAGTACTTGCAGCTTCATCATCAACTTCCATATTACAGGTTTCTCATCCGATTTACCTTTCCTCGGCTCTATCTAACCCTGTCATAGTCTTTGTCGACCCTTACAAGTTGCCATCAACTCGACCTCAACATCCCTTGTTTTCTATCCTAGAACCTTTTCCCATCCTTGTCTTAGCTCTATGCCTTTTTCTGTTTGCTCCAACCCTCATCCGGTCCCCTCATGTTACGTAAAAAATCTGCCTCTTTATACCCTGACCACCAATGACCACGGTCCTAGTTTCAATCCTTCCCTTTAATCTTTGATTTCGTTATTTTCCTATTTTTCAATTCCTTCATATCTCCTCTGTAGGTTGATTCCAACATCCTCAAATTGATTCAACTTCCGGATTGTATTCAAATCCTACTTGGTCTCGCATATTCCTCCCACAGCTTTGATCCAATCTCCCAAGCCATCGCGACTCGCTTCCACATAGTTTGGGTTGTCGCCATCGACCCGCACCATGTATATTTATCTTTCAATTGTTTTAATCAGATCGATATCTAAATCAATCAATAATGTTTTTAGATTTTATATTCTTTCAGTCTTTACATATTATCAGTATACATTTCCTTGTTTACATCACTTTTGTTTAACAATGGGGTTGACATCCAATGAGGAAGTTAACGCTTCTCGGGTCCACCTTGTCGGGAAACCCCCACCCAAATCATCTAATCAAAATCATTTTCAGTCTTACTTGCATATTTCATCTAATTTGCAGTGAAGAAGGATCCATCATCTATCATGCACTCATATCATCACACCCAAGGTAACATAAACCCTCCAATATTTATAAGTTGCTAATTCCTTTAGTAATTTAGTGCATTAACCTCATTAGGAATGAGAAATTTGGACAACATTCCTAGCACACCTCATGGGACCACCTTTATGGTGATATCTTTCTTTTCTATCTATATTTTTGCTTTTTCTGTCTTCCACTAACACTGCAGCGTGAGGCTTTACTTTATTTCTTTCTCATGTTGGGTTCGTGGCTTGGATCACTCATCGTTCAAGAAGTGCAGATAAATAGGAAAAGCGTTATCCAAGTATTCCTCATTTTTCCCCTATTTTCTCCTTTTTGCATCATAATTTCCCATTCCTGTTTGTGTCCTCATTGAATATCATACTTTGTTTTGGACTTAAAAATAACATTCTTTTTGCATCCTGCTTTCCCACATAGCTTAAATAGGGGTTTAATCTTCTACATCCCACACTTTATCACACACAACCTTAAACCTCACAAATCAAATTAACACATCAAAACATCCCCTTACCTGGTTTTCTGATTGGGATTTCATCACCCAACAACAGACCGCCTCAAACATTCCCTAGCCATAACAAACCTAAAACCAGACATAGTTTTCCTTCTCCTAGGCATCCAGTTATCCATCCCCTTTTCTTTGCATAATTTCTTAAATAAAAACAAGAGCATAAAAAAATTGCCTACTTGACTTGCTTGAGAAAAAATATTTTCATACCCGTAGTCACTCGTTTAGTAGACAATATAATGGAGCAAAACTTTACTTCAAATGATTCCTTATCTCAACAAATGTTCTCTATAATAGTTACCTCATCTTGTCCCTTTGATTACCTCTTTTATGAGCACTCAACCTCTTATCGACGTCTCTCACCCAAAACCCCTAGTTCACACTACAAATACATGAGACTAATCCATTCTTATATGATCAATCAATCCCGCCTAGACCAACCACCCCACCATCTATTAGATCAATTCCTTATGGACCTCCCGAGTCCCTCTCGGTGATACCATATTCCAAGAGCTTCTGGATGCCAATCCAATTGCACTCTAAGATTCTATCCTTATAAGATCAACCCAAATTCCCCCAAATGGACCACCATTCCAATAACTTTATCCTTATCAAACCAATCCCCAAGCTACCCAACTTACAACTAATGATATTTCTATAGCCAACCTTGCTTCCTCTTCCACCAATCTCTCGAATCATCAAACTACCTAGATAATCATGCCTATTCCTCACAACCTCCCGCTAATCAACACAATAATAAACACTACTCTTCCCCTCACCTCTTTAGTTGTTATTCCCACTAGTGTCCCTAGTCAATACGCCCAAACATCATATCAACTAAGCCGACAATAATATCTTCTCACATCCGCATGTCTGTCAATACTTCCCAACCCCTTTTAAGGGCACTTTACATTATGCAGTATCTAACCCTTTTCAACAACAATTTCAACTTGTTCATACCCACATCCCTACTCAACACTTTCTGCAATATCCTACCCAATCCCAATAATCCTATCATATTCCCATTTCCCAACAATAATTCTTTCAATAACCACCCTTCCAATCACAACCCATGTGCTTTACCCAACAAATTCCTCAAACACCAACACATCCACAAGTTCATCAACAAATTCATTGACCACTTCTTACACGCAGCCACCACCTCTCTTATCTCCCAACAGACACTTTCACATGATCAAATGCATGCCCTCGTGAGTAGGTTAGCCAACCTTGAAGTTGCTACTTTAGGAACCAAGGTCTCGCTATCATATGAGAAAATCTACAATGAACATATTCACCCATCTATACCAATTAAACCATTTCCTTTATACTGGGAATTGTTGAAATTTGTTAAGTTTAACAACAAAAAAGATCCACACAACACCTTCATGCATTCAAACATGCATGTTATCTTATTGTGCATGATTAGGACTTGGTGCTTCACACTTTCCCCATGTCCTTGGTTGGTCCCACATTGGACTGGTATAATAATATCCCTCAATATTCGATATTCTCTTTCTCCCAACTCATGCAATTATTTCTAGAACATTTTTCGATTAACATTACGTGAAAAATAACCATCAATGATCTATATGCCATCCGACAGTTTGAAGACGAATCCATTACAGATTTCTTCACACAATGGTGCCTCATTATAAGCCAATTATCCTTTCCTCTTCCACAAGTTGATCTCATCGAGCTCTTCTCACGTTCATGTGTGAAGCATATATCTTCAACTTTACAAATCCAATCATTCCAGAACCTTTGACGAGGCCTTCACCATGGCCCACAAACTTGAAACACGCACCCTTGAGTAGGGCCATTTAAAACTAAAATCAAATAAACCCAAACATGAATTTACTAAACCATCCACACCAAACGACAAATCAAAGGAAACGACCAATGTTGTAGTTGTTAAATCATCTCTCGTGTCTACATCTAGCACATGGAATCAACAATGAGTCACTCAACCAATGCCTAACTACACTCCCCTCAGGGAGTCATATAATACAATATTTGACAAACTAATGGCAGTAAACCTTATCACACTTCCTCCTATCTAACCAGTTGATGAGTCTAGATCGAAACATGTGTGTATCATGAAGACCATTACTACAAGTACCACCAAGTCTGAGGTCACAACATAGAAATATGTCATACTTTCAAGGATGTGGTCGAAAGACTCATCAATCAGGGTGACCTTTAAGTCAACAATCCAAATGCTTCACCTAATCAACCCCATGACATTTTTAAACAACCTTTTCCAAATCATACACCAAGACCAAGCCACCACTTCTACTATGACCAAAGAACTTAACACTTATACTATAAACACCACGAATACATCGATGATCAGAACATATCCCATCCACCACTTCATCATTGACCACATCAATTCCCTTTGATATCCTCCCTACATATGTTATACCCACATCTCTTTTAGTGTCTACTCCCACACCTACAACTACCAGAACCCCATTATCAAATATCTAATCCATGCCTTTAGAGACGTTCATGAAGCAACTATTTCAGCCTATTTCCACATCCGATGTTGATCCTTCATCAACTTCCATATCCACCTAATTATCTAATTCTCATCCATTCTAGTAGGCTTGACCACCTCACCTACATCTATGCCATCGTTGCCCATTATACCGTCTATGGAATCTATACCGGTTCTTCCTCCCACTCTTTTACCCACATTAACCATTGTGGTTACATATGCACCATCTTCTTCTTTTATCCCAACTTCATCATTTGAGGAATGTTTAAAATCACTTTACCTTGCAATTACCTCAAATGTTCCTTCTATGTCATCAACACAATCCCCTCAATCCCCACCTTCTATGGATCATCTCAGAAAATGTTGTTTCTTGTACCCAAACCAACCATGGCATTGCCATCTAATCCCAAGTTAATATCATTGCTACTCCTCTCGAGGATGCATCTTTACATAAAAATCTATAATCCTTCCTAGAGTTAAACCATCCAATCCAAAATCGTCTATTTTAGAACCACAAGCATTTCAGCCTACTAATCCAATACCATTTGACACTAAAACACCAATCAATATTAAAATTTTCAAAGTGTCAATACACTCAAGTTTTACCCCAAAACCCAAAATGTCTCACAAGACATCTTCTAGTGCTTTAGTTGGATCATATACGAAATGTTCCAACACTAAATACAATCCTCTGTAATCACACTTCCTCCTATCAAGACCTTTGACCTAAAAGGAAAGAAGCCTTTATGGTTCAAATTCAACCTTATGTGTGCCTTCCACCGTACCCTCAGGAATGATATTGAGTATTATAGAGCACTCCATACCATTATTCATAGGCTCATAGAAGAGGGAATAATTTCCCTTAGACCAAGTCAGTCCCTTCCTTTCACATCTAGTCCAATGCCTACTATTTTACCTTCGGGAGATGACTCATCTAGCGAAGGTCCTCCTTTATTCATTAATGCAGTTTCGCGTAACCACTCGATCCAACCCACGTGAGACCAAATCAAACTCTGAACCAAAATCTAAGACCTTCATCGCCATCCCTCCTCCTAAAGAGTTGGCCACATCATCAAAACCAAAGGTTTCCATTTTAGTAGCTCCTAAGCCTATTGAACAAAGTATCGTTAGATAGCTTCATCAAGCCCTAGTCAAGATTTTCTACAAGCTCATCCAAATTTTGCCAAATCATGACAGGACTCTTATTGAAGCCTTAAAGTGTATTCTAACATCCGATGACAAAGCTCAACCCTTCACATATTTTGTAGGAGCACTTACTGCTTCTACTACTGCTATATCATTCAATGAAACTAAAATTCTAGACATCCCACTGGAAGAACATGACCTTCCCCTCTTTATTACGGTTAGGATAAATGATACATTCATTCGCGATCCATGATCGATAGTGGGGCAAACATTAATATCATTCCTTCACATACTTTTGACCAACTTAAGATCCCAAAGGAATATGTCACTCAGACACCCATGGTTCTTCACACTTTTAATGATGTCATTGCTCCCACCTTAGGAATAGTTGTCCTCCCTATCCATGTATGTGAGAATTCATGAAAAATCCTACATCATTGAGGGAGAATTTTAATACAATGTTCTCCTCGGATGACCATGGATCTGTGTCATGTGTTGCATCCCCTCTACACTTCATCGTTCCCTTAAATATGAACATGAGGGAAATATCTTGATGCTTCTTGGGGATGTTCCTCCCTTCCAAGGATGTAACATGACTTATAGACCAAATGATGTGCTCATCCCTAAGGATGATCCATCTGTACCATCCACCAACTCATCCATTCCCTCATCCAAACTCCCTAACAAGGACTCCATGGATAATGTAATGGACAAACTTACGATGGGGGAATATCTCCTTCTCATGCTCAACACCCTTCCTACTCCTCACCATATTGGTAGACCCGATAAGGTGCCTATGTACCAACCAGACGTCGAGGATGTTGTTCCTTTCAAACCACCTCATCTTCGCACCAATATTATTTATGGTGGTTTTGATACCTCCTCTTCCCACATCAATGATATCCCACATGCCAAGCTTTATACTGGTGGCTTTAGCTTCCTCAAAACCTATATTTTTCCTATACTTATCTTTGTCATTGTGCACTAGAAAGGATTAAGATTAGGGCATTATGAGCATGGCCCACATGGCCTTATTCCTGATCAATGTCGTAAACCTCATGAAAAGTTTGGGTTAGGATACGGGTGCGGTCCTGACCCCATTCCACCATTTGAGATACTCATGGGCATGCCTTTTACATCTTTTCGGCTTTTGAAGATGTGGACATACCCTCTCTACCTTATCCATCTTTTCCAATCATTGAAGACATGGACACATTTTCTTTGCCTTCCCCTCTCTTCGAGTCCCGAAGACATGAACATATCTTTCCTACAAACTCTTGAAGACATAGAAATGGAGGACACCATTTATATCTCTTTCAAATATGTTTTTAGTCTCCACCATAACTTTGGGGCCAGTCACCTATGAGTGTGATAGCGACTAGGTCCCTTCCACTTTGTCATCTGGAGATGATAAAAGTAAAATCTTCTACCATTGATGTCCTTCAGTGTACCGATGATGATGTTATCCTTTCCCACATGGGGGCATAAGATTCTTATCTTCAGAAGACCTTACCATCTAACTTTCCTACTCTTCTTAACAAATCCACCATTGATGTCAATATTGAGACTCCTCAAGAGCCTCACATTCTCAAAGTGGGCCAATCCCTTGATCCACATGAGCTAGAATCTTTCACCACATTCCTTTCCCATCCTATTCAACCATTTGCATGGTCATATTCAAACATGTTAGGTCTTGACCCTCTATCATTGTTCACAATATCGTCACCTATCCTAATGCTAAACCGGTAAAGTAGAAGCTTCGTTGTATGCACCCTTGCGTTGCTATCCTTATTAAAAAAGAGTTACAGCTCCTTTTGTCTCCTAATTTCATCATCCCCATTGACTATCCCTAATGGGTTTCTAACATTGTTCCCATCGTTAAAGCATCAGGAAAGTTGTGCATATGCCCCAATTTTTGGGATCTTAATATCACTTCCCTAAGGATGACTTCCCTCATCCGAACATTGATTAACTTGTGGATCTTACCGCAGGTCATGAGATGTTTTCTCTCATGGATGGTTTTTCTGGTTACAATCAAATTCTCATCGCACCAAAATATCAACACAAAACCTCCTTCATTACTCCTTGGGGAACCTTTTGTTATCGCGTCATGCCCTTCGGTTTAAAGAATTTCGGTGTTATTTATCAACGGGCCATGAGTTATATCTTCCACAATATCATCCACAAAACCATACAAGACTACGTTGATGATCTTTTAGAAAAATATAAGCATCAACATGACCATATTTCCGTTCTTGAAGTCCTTTTTAAGTACCTCATTCAATTTTTCCTTCATCTTAATCTAGCCAAGTGTGTATTTGGAGTCTTAATTAGCAAGCTCCTTAGCTTTATCATTTCTATTAGGGGCATCGAAGTTGACCCCACAAAAATTAAGGCAATCATTGAAATGCCTCCTCCTAATCTTAAACAAATTCACAGCCTTCGGGTCACCTTCGGTTGGTCTACCACTTCATCTCACAACTCTTAGATCATTGTCAACCCTTTCATCACCTCCTTTGCAAGGACATTGAATTTGATTGGGATCACAATTGTCAAAAATCTTTTGACGATCTTAAACAATATATTTTGTCTCCACTAGTGCTCACACCTCCATGTGAGGGGGAGCCATTTTATTTATACATCTCTGCCACCAATCATGCCTTAGGAGCCATGTTAGCACATCGTGATGACCAAAACTATGAACAAGTTGTTTATTACATCATTCACACCCTTCATGACTGTGAGACTCACTACACTAAAGCTGAAAAGTTATGTTGCACTCTCTTCTTTACTACCTCTAAACTTTGACATTACCTTCTTAATCATAAGACGTATGTCGTTACTAGCTTCTATCTCCTTAAAACATTACATTCTAAGCCATACCATAATGATCAGTATCACTTGGTGGCTCATGCTCATGACTGAGTTTGACCTTGATTTCATCTCTCAAAAATCTATTAAGCGCCAAGCTATTGCCGAAAAATTGGTCAAATCTCCTCTTCCTAGTACACATTTACCTCATGAGAAATTTTTAGATGAATCCATTAATCAATTTCATCACGAGTATAACACTCTTAAATTCACTCTCTTCTTCGATGGCTCGAAATGCCAGCAAGGGGGAGGCACTGGCATCGTTCTCATTCTTCCTTGAGAAACTCCTATTCCCCTTGCATATAATCTTGATTTCAAGTTTACAAACAACATGGTGGAATATGAGACCCTCGTCTTGGGCCTTGAAATTGTTGTCTTTTTAGGTGTTCAAATTCTTGAAATCTATAGATATTTTGAACTTATAATAAAAAAAGTCACATGTGAGTATTAATGTAAGAACAAAACTCTTCAAAAATATTGTGACATTATTCATCTTCTTCTTGAATCTTTTTATTCCTACACTATCCAAGTCATTCCCGATCGACCAATTATTTTGTTGATACGATGGTGTCCCTTTTGGATCTTATCCCATGGATGATAAAGGATTCCAAGCTTCCTGTCATTGTTCATCACCGTGATTGGCCTTTCCATGAATTACCTTAGGTTAATCTTATTGAATTTAATTCATCAGACCTTTGGTATTCTCAAATATTTGATTATCTATCCAAATCCATCCTTCCTCCTGATCTATCCAAAAACACTAAGAGGTCCTTTCTTCAATGCACTCACCGCTATGTGATCCTTGACGACATTATTTATAAACACGAATTTGATAGTGTTCTTCTCTCGATGTCTTAAATCCCATGAAGCCTTTCAAGCCATCCAGGAAGTTCTTGATAGTATTTGTGGTGGACACTTTAATAAACTTAGTAAATGTCGTTAATTGTGTTCTTCATCTTGGCTATTGTTGGCCTTCCTCAATCATAATTGCTATGAATATGTTAAGAAATGGGAAAATCTCAACAATATTCCAATCTTATTTGTATTCCTAGTTAAGCTTTGCAGTCAGCTCAGGACCTTTGGCCCTTTTCACCGGCGTCTTGATCTCATTGGACTTATTAATCCTCATTCATCACAACAACATCATTCCATAATCATAGCAACATAATATTTCACTAAATGGGTGGAAGTAATTCCACTCACCTCCACCAAGTCTAGTCCAGGTCATTAATTTTATTTATCAACACATCATATATATCGCTTGCGTTCCCCACAAACTTATCATGGATAATGGAAATTCCTTTAAAAATAAAGATCTTAAGAAAATCTATAACACATTCAACATCCAACTCACCTTTTCTTCCACGTATTATCCCCAAACTAATGGTCAAATTAAGGCTACCAATAAGACCCTTTGAAACATTTTAGCTAAAACCATTGATCGAACAAGTTGTAATTGGGATCTCCAGCTTCCTTTTGCCTTTGAGCCTATTGTACTAGCATTCATACCTCCAACGGGGTGATGTTATTTTCTCTTGTTTATGGTTTTGAAGTCATCCTTCCTCTTGAAGTTTAAATTCCATCTTTGGGTGTATCCCTTCACGACTTCATCTCTAATGAAGACTATTACCAAGCTTGCCTAACACAACTTGAGATACTAGATGGGCATCATCTTCTCACTCTTGAACACTATCATGTTTATCAGAGAGTGCATTAAGTGTGATTAAAATAAGCACCTTATGGAACGTAACTTTAATGTCGATGACCTTTTACTCAAAGAAAATCATAATGTCACTACTCTAGAAAGGAGCCAATGCAGAAAGTTCTCCCTAATGAATCGAGATACATTATTACACACAAATATGGGTCAGGAGCCTATCATTTGGTCTCCCTTGATGGTAAACCGGAAGTGAAACCTCTTAACACATTGCACTTGTGACCATTCTATTGTTATCACATATACCAATGGGCCCTTAGTCATATCCTTAGATCATTTCTCCATATTAGCCCTTTCCATCTCTAGATATGATGATTTGGAACTATGTGGTCTTCCATCACTTCCTAGATGTGACCTTAAATATGGGCACCATGGCTCTACCCATAACATATTCCTTATGGATAGGTTCTCCCCTTTGGTGATAACTCCATGATCATTATGTCCATCACCTTCTCATTCACCTATTGGAACCATGCAAAGGGTCCAGGGGTGTCTCTTGTACATCACTATCCCCTCCTAAGTGGTCTACTTAGCTAGTCTCAACTCTCCCCCATGTAAAATCAAAATTCATGGATACTCAAATAAAAATCAAAGTTATCAAAAATAGACTGATCCTCGAAGGACATTTGTTCATGCAAAAAAAAAAAAAAAAAGCATGAAATCGAAATCAAAATTAAAAAGAAAATAAATAAATAGATCCAGTCCTCAAAGGATGGTTATCATTTATTTTTGTCATCTATATATTATATAAAGTAGACCATACCCTCGAAGGATGGCTACTCCTTATGGAATTTGAAGGCTTCCCGCATTGATTAGCCTTCCATTTTATTAGCATCCTAAGAAATCTTCCTGCATTGATCAACTTTCTTTTAGCAAACTTCCCACATTGATCAGTTTGCTCTTTCCCCTTCCTAGAGTTAGGGCATAGTTTTAGGGAAGTCCACTTTTAGAGATCCCTCTCCCTCTATACAAGGCACATTTCAAACCCCTTTTGTCATGTCAACATTAGGTTTATGAGATCATCTCATCCATCGCTTCATTATGATCTTTGAAATGACTAACTATCATTGGGTATTTGTCACCATCTACTTTGGTCGTATGTGCCTTGTGTTACATGGATCTCCTCCTTGTTTACCTCCAATGCATTTGGAGGCATATTTTCCTCACACGTTCCTTGATATGATGTAGATTCATTCATACATATAGGTCACCATCATTAATTTGTGTTTTATCCGATCTTATCTAATCTCTCTCTCATCGTAAGTCCACCCTTGTGGCCATCTATATTCTTCCTTTAGGGCATTTTGCTTCAATATTTCATGTCCTTTGTGTCTCATTCTAAGTCCACATTTTTGGCCATATTTATTCTTTCCTCCGGGCATTTAATTCAACAATTCATCTCAAATTCCACATTCGTGGCCATACTTATTTCCCCTTAGGGCATTTTATTTAATCATTCATTTCCTTGTTTCACCTTTAAGGCCATATTTACTTCCCTTTCCAAAGCATTTTATTTCACAATCTTATTCAACCTATGCACAAATTCCACCTTGTGGCCATACTTTTCCCATCTTGGGGCATATGTTTTAACTTTTCACCTTCATGGCCATATCTTCCCTTCTAGGGCATACTATTTCATCACCCATTTTTTTCATTTCACCTTCCGGCCATATTTGTGCACCATTATTTTTTTATCCTTGTGGATGCACACCTTTTCGATCGATTCCTCATATACGAAGGATTTCGCATACCCTTTCGCATATAGTTGCACATATTTTAATCACTTTCCTATGAACCATTGGTGATCCCGACTGCATCTATACTTGTAGTGATCTTCACCCACTCATTAGTCCGTAGAACATTGTAGCCCATCTCCATTGAGACAAAAATTGTCCTCTACCGATATGATATTCGAGTCACCGCCATAGTTTTCCATCATTATTGTGGTCCTTTTTACCTAGGGCATCTTGCCTTGGTTATGCTTTCACCCATCTTTTCTTCACCCACCCACCCTTCATCAAGAACCTTTTTTTCAAATGCGTCATTGATTTCCCTTGACTTCATCGATCCCCCGTTCGGGAGCTTATCATCAATTCTTTATCCTCATCTAACCCTTTTTGTTTTTGTCTCATGGCTTGCTAGCACAAACCACTCAACAAAAATGGGAAAATGTAGACACCTAAAATCGGTATCTATACACTTGATTGCCTACATGCGCATATTTAATTCATCCCTCTTATTTAATAAAATGCCCTCTTTAAATTTAATTGATAAATCCCTATTAATTAATTAAATTCCCATCACCTTTAAATCAACATCAATTAATCAATCATGCCCTAACTAACTTTCCATTTTGGAATGCTTTCATTCCAAATCTACACCTATGTTTTTCCCGACACTTTTTCCAACTTGTCTCTCTACCGCAAACTCACCTACACCTCATCCCTAAACAACCTCTTCCTACCTAATGTTTTAAAACATTTGATTAAACCATAAACAAAGAAAGAAATCATGCCAAAGCAAAAAATCCTCCCATTGGGGAAACTTTCCCATGATCGGTAGTAACCTAGCCCAGTCATCATCGACCCTATAAAGCCAAGTGTTTTATTGTTATTCCCCATTGAATGCATGTGAATCCTGAATCTCCTTTGTAGCTGTGGATAATCCTTTCTGCATGAATATTCCAAGAATCCATTACTGGTCTCTCATATCTCATTACAAATAAGCGTATGCATCAATCGTGATCGATTTTTGTGAGACTATCATTATTTTACATTACTTTGATGAACTTTGTCATATTATATTGGTATTTCATGTATCTAATCTTTTGTAGGTTTTAGAACATCAACAATAGTGCTCACACTTCATCATCAACTTCCATACTTACAGGTTGCTCATCTAGTTTGCCTTTCCTCAGCTCTATCCAACCTTGTCATAGTCATCATCGACCCTTACAAGTCACCGTCAACTCGGCCTCAACACCCTTGCTTTTTGTCCCGTAGAACCTTACCCCATCCTTTTATGAGCTCTATGCCTTTTCTTGTTTTCTCCAACCTCATCTAGTCTCCTTATTACGACAAAATATGCTTGTACATACCCTAGTGTTTGATGACCGGTTCTAGTTTTAATCCTTAGCTTTAATCCTTGATTTTGGTTATTTTCCGGTTTTCAATTACTTCATATCTTCTATGCGGGTTGATTTTAGCATCCTCATATTGTTGCAGCTTCCAGATTACATTCAAATCCTATGTGGTCTACATATTCCTCCCATAGTTCTAATACTGATCTCCCGAGTCATTGTCGACCCGCCTCCACATAATGGTCTGGGTCGCTAATTCTGAGGTATATTTATCTTTCATTGTTTTAATCAGATTGATATCTAAATCAAACAATAGTTTTTAGAATTATGTATTCTTTCAGTCTCTGCATATTATCAGTATACATTTCCTTATTTACATCACTTTTGTTTAGCAAGCAGGGTGTTGAAATCCACCGAGGAGGTTAACGCTTCTCGTGTCTACCTTATCGGGTAACCCCACCTAAATCATCTAATCAAAATCATTTTTAGTCTTACTTACAGATTTCATCTGATTTGCAGCAATAAGGATCCATCATCCATCGTGTGCCCATATCATCACACACGAGGTAACATAAACCCTCCAAAGGCATTTACGAGTTGTTAGTTTCTTTAGTAGCTAGTGCATTAACCTCATTAGGAGCGAGAAATTTGGACAACACTAATAAAGGTGCAAGACAAAAAGTAACAATAAAAAACAATGAAAGATGGCCAAAGACATGGGTTGATCAAGTACTCTTCATGCTTAGGAGCCATATAAATAGTAATATGTGATCGAGACCAGATAATTACCCAAAGTGCGTGATTTTATGTCTAGATTTGCCCCCACTTTATGTTGGTGAGTAGAAATCTCAGTAGCATAAAGTAGATATATATGTGTACCTAATATCTATGTATATTGATGTAGAAAACGTGCTAAGGGACTAGACAAAGCATGGAGTGATAAAAAGATGGAGTGTGGAAACTAAAGATACAGAAAGTGTAAAAAGGTGATTAGAGTGAACCTAGGATGAAAGCATGTGTGTTAATGCCAATGTGTTTAATGTACCTATTATTAGTATCAATGTGTGTGATGTCGAGTTATGTTGATGATGTTAACAACTTTCTTCCTATACATATGGACATGTAAAAGAGAAGACAATCAAGTAGTCAAATACACATGTATATGTATAAAAATCATGTAAGGAAGTATGTAAAAGTAAATGTTGAAAATTTGAAAAAGGAACATGTACACCGATCCGTGATGAGGTAAAGAGGGTTTAGAAAGGAACATGTCGATAAAGTGTGAGTTTTTGGGTGATCTCATGCCACTGGCCAAAGAAGTGTAGGGAGAAAAGTCTAATTTATCCTCTAACCTATAACCATTTCCCCGAAACTAAAGAGATCTCTCAGTATTGTCTAGTTTTTGGGTGATCCGACGCACGGACAGTAGTAGTGTAGAGAGGAAGGTCTCGTGATATCCCTCTACCCTATAATTTCTCCCTAGAATAAAACACCACTTCTTGCAGATTATGTGTACCAATACATGTGCTAAGGACAACATGCCTGTAAAAGCCATCTTGTAGAGTTCTATGGTGTCTTTGAACCCTATCGTTGTGTGATATTCCCCCTAGTCTCAAGTAATCCAGGTAAGGCCATTGTGTCATGGACCTAAGTCTGATTCTGAGCCCCAAAATCTAAAAATTACATTGTACGGGTATTGTGTTGTGTTGTGTATTGTGTGTAGACCTCTATATGGGGTGACTGGTTTACCCAAATGATGCCCATCTCTTTGGGAGTGCATGCGAAGTCGTTGTAAGATAATATGACCCAAAAGAGGATCAACTGGTGAAATTGTGTAATGTAGGGGAGGGGATGTGTTTGGTAAAAACCAAGGCACATGCAAACAAGTGGTTGGGAGACAAGTGTTAGTACAAGCAAAGACAAACATGCATGTATAAGACAAAGTGTAATCTAAACAAATAATGTGTAAGCTAGAATGTAAGTAAACACGTAAGAAGAAAATGTATACCACGAAAAGTAGGCTACAAACATGGGACACCACTCACGATGTCGCAAGACACTTAAGGCCATAGTGGCCACAAATAAACTAGTGTGCGTCAAGATAAAAGGAAATGCCCACAAACAAAGGCATACAATGAAAAACAAGTATAAACAAAGTAATAGACAACCATGGTGGCAAAGAGACTTGCAAAACAAATGTTCCACATAAAGCACCCGTTAACATGTTAGAAAGCTAAAATGTATGTCAAAGCATGTATAATCTAATAAAGTGGTGTGCTATGAAACAAAATTAAATAAATAGCACTTGTAGTGTATGAAAATGGATGTCCCCAAGAGCCATTATGGGAATGGTACTAGGTGCTTGTGCCAAGCATCCATCTTTGCTGTATAGACTTGTAGAATTTGCAATCACAACTAGAAATCAAGTGAACACGCATGTGTCTATGATAAATACAATGACATACAAGACTAGCATGTGTAATAAAGTGAACATGTACAAGTAGATGCAAGCAGAGAGTAAGTGCAACAAAGATATGCAATATGTTTTGGATGGATGGAATGGAATGCGAGTGAATGATGGGAGTAGCTTGCCCCCAGTGAATGGAATTATATACAATGAGGTTCATTTTTTATGCCCCCTCAATAGTCAAGAATGAATCGTAAACGAGATTTTGTCATCGGGAAATGGTCAAATTATGTGTGTGTATGTAGCATGGTGTGATGAGTATGTGACTAATGATGTTCGACATAGAGATGAGATATGGACATGTGATGATGTATCCTAAAGTGTATATCACTACAAGATGAGTAGGGGAAGTGATGATGTAGCCTATAGTGTATATCACTAAATGATGATTGGAGAAGTGATGATGAAACATATGGTGTGTATCACTAACCTAGGAATGTCACATGAGGAAAAATAGTGAATAGTTGAGTATGGGAAAGTGATGTGGTCCATTTGTGATGTATACCCTCAACAATCCAATATGGAATGTTAAACTAGAGTGTATCATCAAGTAGTGGGCACGGTTAAGTAAAAGTAGATGAGTAAAGTGTGTAATATGTGAAGTGTGATATGTAAAGCATGTAATAGATGTAGTGATAAGGAAATGTCATGTGATATGTAATGTGTAGTGTGTAGTGTAGGATGTATAACATGTAATGTAGGATGTGTAGATGATATATGTGTAGAATGTGCATGATGTATGAGCGCGTAGAGTATGAATGATGCATAGTAGATTGAAGATTGTGTACATAGAAAAATGTATGTTGTATGAAGATGTGATGTGTAATGTGTGATTATCGTGTAGTGTATGAGGTTCATATGTATAGGATGCCCTCAATAGTCAAGTGTGAACCAAAGCACAAGAGTGTGTCATCGAATAATAAGGTGAGAAAAATTCACCTACCAAAGATTAATCATAAACGTAGCGGTGAAATCAACATCATGACCATGTGAAGACTTTGGAATTTGAAATACATCTTGACCATTAGTGGAAGGAGCATTTGTTTTGACAAAATGAATTGGAAACAAAAGTGGAGTGGGATGGGAGTAAGCTTGATGGTGTCAACTTTGGTGGTATTGATGATGTTGCAAAGGACTTTGTAGGAGAAGAAGGTTAATTGATTTTGAGAGGTGGTTGTGTACTTTGACTTGGTAATGTTGTAGATGTCTTGAGAGGAGGAGGTGCTATATTGATTTTGAGAGGTGGTTTCTTAGGCGGTGCTTGACTTTCATAGAACAACCATTAGAAGTGATGGTGTGATGCTCATTAGACATAGACGAATCAGATTTAGGAGCCCATTGAGATGTAGTATTTTTAGATGGGCATGTAACAAAATGTTGTGTAGTGAATGAGATAAATCCTTGATGCTCAAGATGTTTGATTCTTTGTTGTAAAGCGTAGCAATCGTTTTCATTATGTCCATTGATTTGATGATAATTGTAATATGGATGACCTTGATATTTTGCTAGCCGATAAGGAGGATAGTAATGAGTAGGTGGTAAAGTGATCAATTGATGACTAAGGAGCTCAAGTAAGAATGTCATGTTGCTTAGTATTGTGATCAAAGGTGAGAGGCTCTGGTAATGGTATGACTTGAGGCTCATTAATATGAGCACATGTAGTAGACATAGAATGAAGATGAGATGTAGAAGGAGAACAAACATGAGCCTGAGAAACATCCTTAAGATGTTGGATTTCAGATTTGAGAGATGTAATCGTGGATTCCATAGCCTTAAATTTGTCTTGAAATAAATAATGTAAAGCTTGAATTGACTCTAACATAGGTTGATTAGATGGAGGATCACGAAGACTAGAGTCGTTAAATAAACGATAAAAAATAGCACTTACTTGATGCGGAGGCATATCTTGGGAAGATACATGGTGTCTAGGGATTTTTAAGAACAAATTGGCAATTAGGATGCATTTGAAGTAAATCAAACAAGGAAATTTGAGGAATTTTAGGATCCATGATAAATAAGAGGATATGCCAAAGAAGGATCCGAAAGACCGATCATGAGTGGGGTTCACCAAAATGATTATGCTAAAATGTAATATATTTAGCCCAATCTAATGCAAGTTTGTGGTAAATAAATGAATAAAAAAATACTTGAAATAATACCAAAACAACTAAGCAATAAAAACATGAAACCATAATGTGCAAAGAGGGTTGGAAGAGCCTTAGCTAATTCAAAGATGTCATGAGACTGTGTACAAAGGAGATCAGTGAACAGAATGGGAGACCGTTGTATAGGATCCCGAGAAATTGCAGATCCGAGTGATTTGGCTAGACTGGGGTGCCTGGAAAAGGGATTGGGGCACTTGGGCACCTAGTTTGAAATTTAGGAACCCTAATCTACGAAAATGTCTCGAAACTTGGTTACAAAGGGTCGCTAGAGCTTCACACTTATTCGCTTCTTATCTTGTGCATGTCGTTGAACTTCAACTTGGTATGTTGTTGTAATTATGGAATGAAACAATCACCTGTAAAACCATAGACAAAGCATCAAAACCCTAAAAATGAAAGATGCATATAAAGGGTTTAGATTGTCCTCAATGATCGACCAAATGGTGGTCTTATAGCTGAGCGTTGCACTACATCTCAGACCCAATGTAGTTTTGTGTGTGTGTGTGGAATTGTGCTCTAGATTTCTCTTATGTGTCTCACACTTGGGATAACAAGCAAGTAACTAGATGTAGAATGTAAATAATGTGTGCATGAAATAGAATAAACTCCCCTCCTATGAAGTGTGATGTAGAATAACCAACCTTTATCCCTTGTGATGGAGCTAGATGGATGTAAATGGAGCAATAGAAGCCTTGATTGATGTAACCTTAGGTGGTGATAGCTAGTGCTTAGTGCTTGGTCCATTATTATGATCACATAACTTTATTTATATGATTCCTTCACTTGAATTTCATAATTAACATTGAAAAGTCTGACTACCAAAAAGATAAGATACTTAAACGGCTAGAAAGGACCCAAAAAGTGAGAGTAAAGTGTAAAGAGGGCAGGGGCACCCATAGGGGACGAGGGCACCTAGCGTTGGCATCCTGGTTGAGTGCTCCAGTCCATAGAAGGTAAAACTAAAGTATGAAAAGATGTATTGGGCCAATAAAGGTGCAAGACCGAAAGTTACAATAAAAAGCAACAAAAGATGGCCAAAGACATGGGTTAATCAATACTCTTCTTACTTAGGAACCATATGAATAGTATTATGCGATCGAGACTAGATAATTACCCAAAGTGCATGATTTTGTGTCTACACTAGGGACTTAGCAAAATGCAAGGCAAGTCCACTGGTGCATAAGGAATGCGCGATAGTTTGGGAAGCAAAGTGAGCGTGCAAAAGGATGTGTGAGAAACAAGGATGAAAGGAGATAGCATAATGGAGAGGAAAGCGAGACGCACAAAAATACACGAGAAAAAGTGAAGGAAAGGAAAGAACACTAGGAATAAGGAAGGGCGTACAAGGGTGTGTACAAAGAACTGTAGTCATGCATATGTGCCAAGGTATAATAACAAGAGTGTGTGCAACCTAAAAACTTGAACTTAAATCCAGAATGCATTTGTAAGTTGTCAAAATAATCGGGTGGTTATCTTGGAAACACAATGGTCTTACAAAATGTCCAGCAAAAGAAAATGCACTATCCTTTAAATATGAGGAAGCGAGCAAATATGCATCCTAGTGGGACAGAGATGGAAATTATGACTACATTAGTGGGCTTAAGATGAGATATGGTGCCCTAAAAGGGAGCAAAAAGATGGCATGGCGAAAGCTACGATGTGATTAAAGATGTGCAACGAGATAAGTAGACAAAAAGATAGCAAAATGATCTATGCAAGACAAGGAAAGGTGTGTTATGGGTGACACACAAGTTTGAAGTGGAAGAAAAGATAATTTGAAAAAGAGATGGGATGAGAGAAGTTGAAGGATAAAAATTAGGGTTGGAGTCGATGAAAACTCGGGAGGGTCATTGACGATTTGACTTGGGTTGTGGCGACAGTCGTGTCGGTGCACCTATATAAATGATAGAGACAACCAACGAAGCTCATTTGAACGAAACAATTTTGATGATCGAAAGGTCTCGAGTGATATAAAAGATTGAGATTTGAGTGAAATGGAGGCCATCGGAGGAGGAAGGAAACACCGAGGTCTCGAGAGAGCGGTAAGTGCCGAAAACCTAGCTTTGTTTGGATTTTTAGTTTATTTTATTATTTTTTGGATTTTAGATGGGCGCGAGTTCGATCAATGGTGATTGGGTATGGTCACCGTCGACAAGGAAAAAAACTTTTACCTATTTAGGGTCGACATGGGTTTGGGTAAAAGATAGATTTTATTGATTAAAAATGATGATTTTTGATGAGTGGATGTTGATGGATGCTTGTTTGATGGGTTTTTGTAGGCGGAGATACTTTATACTCAAGAGACATAATCTCGGCCATGTTGGGGACTATTAGAGAAGATGTGACAAATGTTGAGTGGGATCACTTGGATAAAGTGGAATTGGGCGGTCTGCCACTATATGAGGGTGCTCAGAGACACATGGCTTATCATAGCATTGATAGACAAATGAGACCTGAGGACTAGTACCTTCAGTTACGAAATGGAGAGATGACGATCACTTTGGAGGATGTATATTATATTTTGAGATTATCGATTCGGGGGCATTGATAGTGTCAATTACAATGAGAGGGTCATATGGATGTACTAAGGTGATTGTGCTCTGATCGGAGGCCCAACAAATTACTTTTGTATCGGGGGGCATTTTGTATTGAGACCCTCTATCGGCTTGTAGTGTCGAGGAACCGATTGATATGCTGGTCATGATGGTGATATCTTGTTATGCACTTCCAAATTTAGGTGGGTCTAAATTTCCGTGGGCCCAAGCAGTAATAGTGGTTGATATAGTTGAGCATAGGACAATGTTCGGCATTGGGGCAACTCTCCTAACACAGTGTATTATGAGTTATGGATATATGTCACAGAGAGGATATCGGAGGTATGGATGTAGGCCTTTTGTTGTATTGTTAGGCCTATGAGCACATAGTTATGGTGAGGCCACCAAGGCTTCCATGGATCACAGGTGGTCATATTGAGTTGACAATGTGGTTCATTAGATGGAGAGATGACCAAGCTCATGGAGATAGGGGTGAGAGGGGCGAGGATTAGTACATGTAGAGATTAGGGAGCCTAGATGTCAGATGGAGGCCATATAGAGGGTTCCCTACATTATTGGGATCATATATTCAACTTACAGGTCTATAGAGGGTGAGATGGGTGCAGGGTAGGATGTCGAAGACGGTGGAGGCTATACAATTTCCACATATGATGAGGCAGTTCAGGTTGGTGCAAATGGCGCCTGAGGTGTTGATTAGATATATACGGGATGAGGCAAAGAGGGACTTTCCTAGCCTATGATGGTGGACTGTTAGTGGAGGAGGTGGAGCCACTGGATATAGACGAGGATGATGTGGGAGTTGCAAAAGGGTTATATGAGTGGATGACACAATAATGGGTTGTGTAGGGAGCCAAGGAGGCAATGAAGGTAGGAGGATAGGTGACGATGTTAGTGGGAGGAGAGGAAACAATTCCTGTAGGAGGAGAGGGTGAAGATGGGGGTGTGATGGAAGAGATAGCACGTCATGAGGGAAGTTAAATGTAGCTCACTAAGAGCAAGACACAACATGATAGATATTGGAGACAGAGAGAGGCCCTATAAGCCAAATACAAAGATTTAGGCACTCCATTTCCATGATGGGGGAGAGGCTTAGGGAGATGGACGAGATGGCTTTGCCCAATTTTGTGACCTTAGAGCAAAGTACCATGCCCTAGGGATGAGACATGTTACTATGAGTGCATAGTTGTAATGAGATTACTTGATGTGCCACATTATACAACATATATGGCTGGAGAGAGGAGATAAGGGTGACAAGTGGCCTCGGGAGCACACCGAGCATAGTGTAGCAATGACATGATGGTGGTCCAAATGGTGGAAAGGGAGGAGGACAGGTCCTACCTCGGGACTCGAGCTTCGATCTTGTGTTCACCGAGTAGTGGGCTAGCATTGTATATATTGATATTGATTTTGATGATTAGATTTTGAGATAGATCCCAATAGAGGCCTATCACGGATGTATAGGATGTATTTAGATCGATTGATGTGATAGATGTAGATGGTAGATATGATTAGATATATATGATGTTGTGATTTAGATTGGATATGATGTGATGGATTTAAATGTTATAAATGACTAGATGAATTTAGATGTTATGATGTAATCTATTGATTAGATTAGGCATGGTAATGACGTGATGGATTTAGACTAGATGTATGAAATTGTTATGGTGAATTTAGATTAGATATTGAAAATATGTGATGGTTAGATTAGACATGATGTGATGTGATATGACGTTTTTAGATTAAATTTGATGGATTGGATGTAGATTAGATAAGATGATGTAGATAGATAAAACATGATCTTGATAGGGTGACCCAAATATAAGAAGGAAACTTACAACATAACAAGGAGAACATGTAGAATAGGTGCTTTGGTACTAGGATTGGGGGTAAAGCATGAAAATTAATGCAATCAAAGCAATGCAATTTCAGCCAATGACAGGTGTTAATGCATAACTAATGATAGTTAGTCACATATAAAATCGTGAGAGGAAGATTATAGGTGTTCTTATATACCTATTGTAGACATGATGAGGGGTTGATATGAAGCTTACATGGGGGAAATAGTTTCTTCGTAAGTGGTTGTCCTAGGTCTATGCCCTAACTCTGGGCAATATGGCACAAACTGATCAATGTGGGAAGTTTACTTTTAATGGGAAAGATGATCGATGTGAGAAGCTTTCTTAGGATGCTTGCTTTTGAATTTTTGCTTTTGATTTTGATATTTTGAAAAGGTTGATCAATGCGGGAATCCTTTTACTGTCATGATATAAGAATGTAGCCATCCTTCGAGGGAGTGGTCTACAATTGGATTTTTGCTTTGGATTTTTACTTTTGATGTCATGATAGAATGTATGATAACTATTCTTTGAGGGATCAATCTATAATTTTGATATTATTTACTTTATTTGAACAACTGTCCTTCGAGGGAGTAGTTTATTTTTGATATGAACATCTATAATTTTTGAATTTTAGGATAGAGATGAGAATAACCAAGTAGAACACTTGGGGAGGGGAAGGAATGTGTACAAACTACACATGTGGACCCATATTGTGGTTCAAACAGGTAGATAAGAAGGAGATGGATGTAATGATTATGGGATTCCCACCTAAAAGGAAGGAACTTGTCCATAAGGAATATGCTATGAGCAGAGTCGTGGTGCCCATATTCAAGGTCATAGATAAGATAATGATGAAATACCATATGATTCTGAATCATTACAATGAAAGATGGAAAGTCTAATGATGGGAAAGAGATCGTTAAATGTGACTAAGATCACGTTAGTAGGTGTGTTAATAATAGAAAGGCCATAAGTGCAAGGCATTGAGAGGTTCCATTTATGAGTTACCATCAAGGGAAGCTAAACGATAGGCCCATACCCATACTTATGCATGATAATATATGGTCTAATCCAATTTGGAGAAAACTTTCCATGTTAGCTCCTTTCTAGAGTAGTGACGATCTAATTTTCTTTAAGATAAGGTAACCGATGTTAGATCATGTTCTTTTAGATGATTGGTTATAGGCATTTGATTCACTCTTGGTAGATGTGATGATGTTGGAGGGTGATTAGGAGGAAGGGACCTAATTTCACCTTCAACTTGATAGGTGATTGGTCTTAGAGTGATTTTTGAGATTAAAAGAAGATAGGAGAAAGGGACACAATGTCATCTATGTCCATGGGATTGTTGGATGGAGAAGGAGGTGATGGATCAATGTGCATGGGAGATGAAGAAGAAGTGTGTGCAAGATAATCGATGTGTTGTCCTTTGAATCCCAATCTAAATTTCTCATGGGGTTTATGGGATTGATCAATGATAAGATCATGCATGCCTTATTTGTAATGCCCAAGACCAAACCCCTTCCATGCGCAATGGTGGAGATAGGTTTATGAGAAGGATTTGTTGTAGAAGGAGTCTAAGCCATTGGTGTATGTATCTATATGAGGTTGATTATCAAGGCGAGAAAAAAGGCACTCGATGCCACCATAAATGAGATTTATTTTCAGATGAGGTGGACTAAAGGAAATGATATCCTCGATGTTAGGTTGATACATAGGAGATTTTTCAGGTCTACTGAAGTCATTGGGTGTGGGAAGAGCATTAATGGTGAGGAGTTGATACTCCCCTAGTGAAATACGCTACATCATGGTGTTAAGAGATTCATTAAGCAACTTGGATTAGCTAACTAGGATGCTTGAGAGATGAATCTTGTTTAGGATGAGCATGTCATTTGGTCGATAGGTCATGTGGCATGCTTTGAAGGGAGGAAGATCATAGGGAGTGTATGAATTTTCCCCTCATGTTTGTATTTAAGGTAATGATGAAGAGTGGATGGGGACATAACACATGGTACGGATCCATGGGCATTCAATCAAGACATTATATTTTAACTACCTCTCAACAATGTAAAAGAGTTCATGGAGGAGTTTTTCACCAATGCAGATGGGGAGGATAACTATCCTAAAGTAGGGGCAACAACATCATTGAAAGCTCAAGAACCATGGGTGATTGGGTGATGATGGTGTTGGGAATTTTGAGTTGGTTGAAGGTATGGGATGAGATGATGTTAATGCTAGCACCATTTTCAATCATAGATCGTCGGATGAAGGTGTCGTTGATGCGATATTGATGAAAAAGGGAAGGTCATGATCTTCAAGTAGAATGTTGGGGATTTTAAATTGCAAAAGATATGGCGGTGGAAGGTGTAAGGGCTCCAATAAAGGTCACAAAAGGTTGAGGCTCATTAGTGGTGATTGGGATACATTGCAAGGCTTCGATGAAATCCTTGTCGATGGTTAGGGGGAGCTTTTGGATGAGCTCATAGAGAGACATTTTAACGAGATCCTAATGTAATTGTTTTACGATTCTTTGTTCTATAGCATCATGCTTTTGGGTATGTGGGGCAATGGCTAGGATGGATACCTTAGCCTTGATGAAGAAGGGAGATGGAGTGGGGTCATTAGAAGGAGCGATGATGGCAAAACTTTGGGTTTTAGTTGGTAGATGGTTAAGGATCATGAGGTCGAGAGCGAGTGGTGATATGAATGACATTAATGAAAAGAGGGGACCTTTTTAAAAGAGGTAGAGCTTGGTGGTGGGATTGATGACATGAAGATGTAGATGAGTGACCAAGTTTAGAGGCCTCTTAAGTGATAGATTTGATTGGAGGGTCGTGTTTGGGTGTGGATGAGTTGGTAATGGAAGAGGGTGGTCTTCTTCGATGAGAAGGTCATCCTCTTCCATGAGGTTGTTGATGAGGTTTAAAGATCCTTACAGTGCTCTATGATCATGTCCATGGGTATGATGATAAGCACACATGGTGTTTAATCAAACCACATGGGTTTCCACTCACATGAATTAAATGATTTGATAGGGGAAGGGTGATTGTGCTTGGATGAGGCAATGAAGGATTTTAGTGTATGACCCAATGGGGGTTTTAGAAGAGGGGTTTTGGATTGGGGATTGATTAGATTTGGGAGAGGAGATGAAGGAAAAAGTGGTGCCTTACTCTTGTGAGGTTTTGATAGGGGCCTTGGATTTTGATTTAGGCTTGAAGGAGGAGTGGATGGTTTTGATTCAAATTTAGAGGTGATGGGAGATTTGGATGAAGGGAATGATCCCAAAATAGATGGTGGGAGGTCCTAAGATAGATGATTGGATGTTGGGTTGCTTGGATTGATGGGGCTTTGAAGGAGGAAGCTCCAAATTCTTGTGTGGATGACTAAGATATTTTTGATAGGGGCATCAAGGTTTTTAGACTTTTACTTGTGAAGCTTTAACCTTGGTGGGGATGAATGATGATTTCAACTATGGGATTGTCCTTGGGAGTAGGATTAGATGATTTAGATGTAGATTTTGTTGCATAGATGTAAGGATTGAGGATGAAGATAGTTTTAGATAACATGATTGGTGGGATAAGAAGAGGTTGTAGATTGCATGGGATTTGGAGGTGTTGGTATATGAGTGGTCATACTTGGATGAGGATGAGATTGGGACATCATTTGCGATATAGCCAAGGGGGATGTCCATTGATAGAGGCTTTAGGGGATGATGTAAATGTGGGCGTGATTCAATTTCGATGTGGTATGGATGCAATTATAGATGTGGATGTGAAAGTAGGTGTAAATGTAGGCATGGATGTAGTGGTAGATGTGAGATAGATATGGGGATGGATATGGTATAGTGGATATGGGTGTAGTAGATGTGGATGTAGTAGATGTGGATATAATAGATGTGGATGTAGTAGATGTAGATATGGGTACAAATGCAAATATGATGATGGATGTAGGCATAGACGATGGGGATATATGAGTGGATATGATAAATGTGGATATAATTGATGTGGATGTAGTAGGTGTAGATGTAGTAGATATGGGTATAATAGATGTAGATATAATAGATGGGGATATGGTAGATGTGGATGTAGTAGATATGGGTATAATAGATGTAGATATGGGTGGGGATGCAGATATGATTGTAGATGCATGGGTAGATGTTGAAGTAGACATGGGTGTAATAGATGTGGGTACAATAGATGAGGGTAGCGGTGTAGAAGCTTGACTTAAAGTATTGATTATATGGGCGTCGGGTGCTTGAGATGTGGGAGGATTAGCTTGGTTGTTTGGTGGATGATTAGGGAAGGGCTGCTTGAAGACATCCAATGGTTGGTTAGGAGGAGCATTAGGATTTTCTAATTGAAGGTCCCACGATTGATAAGCCATTGTAATAAGTCTTTAAAGGTATGACACTTTTCGATATCATGACCACGAACTTGATGATGTTTACAATAATGGTCTTCATGGTACCATGTGGGTTTGGGATGAATCATCAATGGGGTAGATAAAAGGGGAAGTTGGATAAGGGGCCAACCATGAGTTTGTCAAAGATAGAACTATAAGATTCTCTAAGGGGAGTATAGTTGGGAGTTGGATGAGGATCTCTTTGTGGAGGTTCGATATGGAATGTAGATGTAGAAGAAGCTTTGACGATAATGACATTGGCTACATTTTTGGATTTGTCATTATGGGTGGATGATTTGGTGAATTCGGTTTTGGGCTTGTTGGAGAAAGCTTGACATGGCCTTGCTCAAGGGCTCATAATTATAATTTGTGAAGCCATGGTAAAGGCTTCCTTAAATATTTGGAAATATTGGATTTGGAGAGTGGATGAGATATGTTTGGCACATGATCTAGAGAAGATTTTGATGAGTTCAGTTTGGGGAAGAGAAAAGTGATAATTGATTGATGATGTCATGCCACCTAGCGATGAAATCAACGATTGATTCATCATCAAATTTTTTGATGGCATATAGATCGGTGATGGTGATTTTACACATGATATTGATGGAGAAGTGCTCTAAGAACAAGTTACAAAGTTGAGTGAATGAGAAGAGGGAATGTTGAGGAATGCCATTGTACCAGTCTAAAGCGGGTCCAACCAATGACACAGGAAAGTGTGAAGTATGAGGTCTTGATCATGGGCAATGAGATAACATGAGTGCCTAAAGCATGAAGGTGTTGTTGGGGATCCTCCTTATTATTGAACTTAGAAAATTTAGGAGCTCCTAGTGTGGAGGATAAGGCTTGATGGTATAGATGGGTTGATAGGCTCATTACAAATTTGTTCATAGGTGAATGTGCTTTTAGGACCCAAAGTAACGGCTTCTAGGTTGGCCATTCTACTTAGAAAAGCTTACATGGGGTCATTGGATGTATGAGGATGAGGGATTGATTGATGTGGTTGTGGATTGTAAGAAGTAGATGGGTTGGGTTGTGGGTAAGATTGATATTGTTGAGGATAAGTAGGAGTTTGTGGAGGTGGTTGATAAGGAGGAAGATAATTGAATGCTTGTGATTGGATAGGTTGGGAGATAGGATGTTATGGAGGGATGTAATTGGATGGATAAGATTGTGAGGGTTAGTGTTGAGAGATGGGAAGATTATATTGGGTTTGTGTTGGGTGATTTGGGATGTGTACATATGGGGTGGTTGAGATATTTGGATGGGTTGATTGGGGAATATGTGTCGAAAGATGCTTGAGTGGTGGTTGATGAGTTTGAGTTGACTCTGAAGGGTGGGGTTATGAGGTAACAACATTTATATGGACTTGAGATGTGAAGAGAGGCATCCAAGTTTTGAACATGTTTCTCGGGTGGTGGAGGAAGTAGGTTAGATTATTGAAAAGTTTGAGTAGGTGTATTGATAATAACAATGTAGATGAAGAAGAAGTGATAGGGATAGAAGATGTAGGGATGGTATTGATGTGAGGAAAATTAGGTGGAATAGGGACCACCAATTGAGTGGATTGATGGGATTGAGGATCATAGTGGAAGACTCGTGAGGGTTGTGTTCATTTTGGGGCTAATGCTAAGTCATTCATGGCCCTTGGAAAGAAAACAACAAGTTGGGAAGTAAGAACTTTAGTGGATTCAAAATGTGGTGGATAAGCATAGAGATGTTGAAGGGGAGGTCCATCGATGGGGATATGGGTGGATTTATGAGAAAGATAATCATGAAGAGAAACATGATTGACATCAAGGAGCTCTTGAACTCCAAGCATCCACGAGGGATAGTGGGAGGTCCAAAGGCTCCTAAGGAAGTGGCAGATGGGGGTGTAATTGGTCTAGAAGGAATGGAATGACGATAGAAAAAAGGGTTGTTTTAAATGCGGGGATTGGTTTGGATTGTATGAGACTCATGAAGAGGAATCATGAAAATAATGGGTCGGGAGACAAAGGTGTGGTGATCAGGGGTAGAGGAAACAATGACAAGTGTGAAAGTTTGTTGGGAAAGATTGTTTGAGGTGGGGATGTTAAAGAGATGAGGTTGATTGTTCCATTTTTTGGCTTGAGAATGAGTGATAATGGGCATAAAATAGTCAAATAAAAACTTATGCAAATTATTAATATGACAAGAAAATCAAGCAACAAAGTTTTGATTATCTTTTTATTTAGAGAAGTGTGAAAAAGAAAAAAGAGGCTCAAAGGGAACCTAAAGAAGTGGCCAATCTAAGGATGGTTTCAGGTTTTGTTTAAGGTTGAGTCCTCATATACCTAAAGGTATGTGAGGCAAAAATCAGTGATGACTACGGTACATGGTTTGGTATTGGGGCCTACCCCCATATTTCACGCATCGAAGCGATAAGGGTGTTAGGCATTTAGCCGATATACCGATAGTCAAAAAATTTGTTAAATGGCTAGAACACCATGATGACTTCCTTATTGGGTGATGAAATCCCAATAGATCCACCTGGTAGGAGATTTTTAGATGTGTTGATTTATTTGTGTGGTTTGGCTATGTGTGGAAGAAGTGTGAATGCAAAAGATTTACCTACTTAAACTATGTGAGCAAGCAAACATGAAGAGGTTTTCTTTTTAGATCCAAAACTAAATGTGATATTTGACGAGAACACACAAACAAAGGAGGGAGAAATGATGCAAAAAGGAGAAAATAGGGATAAAAAGGAGAATCCTGGGGATAAAAAGGAGAATCCTAGATAAGTAAGCACACATGTTATTGAGAAAAGAAAAGAAAACCCCCAAAGCACACAAGCAAATAAACTCTACCTACAAAATTAGTAGAAAGAGAGAAATAAAATAGGAAATGAAATAATAAAATGAATAAAGAAATCACTAAAGAAGATAGGTGGGTCCCAATGGGCATGCCATAATGTTTGACAAATTTTCCCGCTCCTGTTTCAAGTTAATAGAATGGTGTGGAAGAAAATAAGAAACTCCAAAACATATGAGGGTTTAAAACTACCTCTTGATGTGTGATGATGATGACGATGAAGATACGGGCGCAAAGATCCTCTCCACGGCGAGCTCGATAACATGTTTAAAAAATAGATGGTTAGGCAAGGAAAAATATTAGTAGATTAATTGGTGGGTTTCCTGACAAAGTCAGTCCCGAGAAGTGATAACTTCCTAGGGAGGATGTCAACCCACGTTGATTAAAAGATTGATAAAAGATAAAGGATGGATAACATGCAAAATATAACAAAACAAAGATAAGAGATATACTAGATAACATATCAATTAACACAAATGATGATAAAATCAAGATAAGCGAAATCAAACTGATCAGTCGGCGATGACCCTAGAGATTGACAGACGATGGATCAAAATATGTGCATAAAATAGATCTAGGATTGACTCTAAAATGTTGAGGTGTCTTGAATATGATGTAGAAAGATAGGAAACAAAAGGATGCAATAATGATACAAATTTGATGAAAATGCGGATCGAGTCGATGACTACTAGAGGTAGATTTGGGACAATCAATAATGACCAGGGGCCAAAAGTGAGATCTCAGGGTCATTAGATAGATGGATGACAAAGACAAAGGGATTAGGATATTGGAGGAGGTTGGAAAACAAATAACAGAGATATGCATCATGCAAGAAATAAAGTTGATGCATAAGTCAACAACGACGACAATTGGTTAGAGTCGATGGTGATCGGGGTAGGATTTTGATGGGCCTAAATAGATGGAAAAAGAGCTATGAGGAAGAATCAATGATGACATATAAGATGGCAGATCTCTAATGTGACGAACATACCTGCAAAACTAATGGAAAGAAATGATGAAACAATGGTAGGGCTCCAAACAACTCTATACTTCAGATCTTCAAGGATGACATGCACGGGCTCTAGATGACTCCAAGTTAATGATTGCAACTCATAAGAAGAGAAGGAAACAAGAAAAACTCGCAAGAAGGTTGAAAATCCAAAATTTCATCCTCTTGAGGAGGGGGTAAAGGTATACTTATAGGGTCGTTATCGACTGTGGATCACCGCCGATTTGGGTGGTGGAGATGATGCACAACTCGAGACAAGGGGCCCTAATGAGGTAAAATTTGGGTTTTGAGCTTGTTTAGGCAGGTTAGGGTTGTACATGGATGATAAAAGGTGGTTGGCGGGTGGAAAGGCATTGAATGCGTGGAGATGAGAGTCTATGAAGGATAAACGAGAGGTTTAGGGATGTGATTAGGGTAATGAATGAGTTTAGGGATTAATTAAATGTGATTAGAGTTGGATTAGGAGAGATGAAATAATGGTGGGATTAAGGTTGATTTAAGATGGGGAAATAGGAAATAAAGAGGAATAAATGGGATTTAGGAGGGAAATAGGAATTCAAATAGGAAGAGAGGTGTGTAAGTGCAAGATGACGACGAAGGGGAGTGAATATGGGATGGGTAACAAGTGTACCAAAATTCGGTGTCTACAATGTCTAGACCAACCTAATAGAGATGTCCAAAATTGAAAACTAGTTGTTGAAGGCACTGCGCATTGCAAACAAATGATAGTGTTTGGGTTTGTCGATTGTGCATGAGTTGGAAACGAGGATCCGATGATTGAAAAATGTTTGTTTATGATTTTGAAAGTGTTCTTGAATAGACTAAGTTGACCCAAAATAAGCTTGACTGACAAATAAAGATGACTAAGGCAAGATATAGGTAAACTCGACAAAGAGAAAGAGTTAGATATATGTCAATCACAAGTACATAAAAATATATACAAAATTACTATTACCAAAATATGAAGAACCAAATTTAGGTGTATACACATTATATGCCTTCACAAAATGCATATCTAGTTTGTTGCAATAAGGCATCACCCCTATTGACATAGAGATCATTGATATATTTGCGGTTTATATATTGTTGCGGACCAAACTAACCAACCAATGTGTGATTATTATTTTTAATTATATAAACATTTTAGAATGCACCAACGATCTATTATATTAGTAAACCAAGTGAGCTAACTAATATAGAATTAATTTTTCAATTGTATGTGAAATGTTGGATCATAGAAGTTCTATGATAAAATAAAGAGGCATAGGTTTCTAACTTGGAGTAGTATTTTCTAAGCTCGGTTCCATCACGATTTACAAACGGGCTCTATTGTAAGTCCTACGAGGGCAATAAAGATAACCCGGTAGATTAGACCTCGGCTCGGCCCGAATTCACCCATGAGCGTTAACCATTCTGCCTACGCTATAATTTCGTAAAACCCTCTTGAACCTCTGCAATGGAAAATACCTAAACTTTTACTGGAAAAACCGCCTGTATCGTTTGAAAAGCCTGTCTACAGCCATTTTCAGGGCTTGGTGGAGCTCTCCTGGCAGGACCATTAGGTTCCCAAACATTCTACTAGAGGACAACACAAATAAATTGAGAGTCCTGTGCATCAATATTAGCGCAGGGCGCGCTGCCCTAAGGTCAATTAAGTAAAGGATTGTTTGAAATGGGCGATGATGGTAAAAATGAAAATAAAGACGGCATTTTCCCGTTCGGGGGCTGTCTGCAGCTTCATTTGATGTCTTTAAGCAGCCCAAGATTGAGGCCGATGCAAATGCTCCCTCTGCCAAGCCTAAATTTCAGCCCAAAGTCAAGCTCAGAAATGCAGCGCAAAAACCGTCTGTCAAGGTTAAAAAGGAGAAGGACAAGGTAGAGACAAAATCTGTTCTTCCTCCTCCAAAGGTGGAGAAGCCTGATATGGAATTAAAACAGGAAATCCCTGTTCCTGTCCCTGTTCCTGTTGTAATTCCAGACGGAGACATTGTTATGAAGGATGTGGTTAAAAAGGAGAAGAAGAAGAAGAAGAAGAAGAAGAAAATTTTGAAGTTAAAGATGTGGACATGAACATTGACATGGATGTCAAATTGGAGGGGGCGGCTGAGGTGAAGATGGAGGAGGAGGTAGAGGTTAAAGATGAGCCAATGTCTCCTGTACTTGGTGATGCAATGGAAAACAAAGTTGTCAGAGAAATCGATGTTTATCTGAGGCCTTCCATAGACCCTGACACCAAGGTATAATATCTACAAAACCATATTTTTTGACTTTTTAATGTAATTATTACTGTCGTAGGTGTCGAGGCATTACGGGAGCCTCAATCAAGGAAAGGTTGGTATTCGCTGACCGATTCCGACGAAAAGACACTCTGCAATTCTGTTATATACGTAAAAGATGTTGTAACCAAATGTTATATATGAGATCAGTTAGTCAACGTCCATTTCAACAATGCCAAACGAAAATTGATTAAACTTCATCACAATTTCTTCTTAATACTAAATTTCAGGAGAGCATTCTAGAGGTCAATTCTTCTACAGGACATCTTAGGTTCTTCTGGTGTACATGGATTAGCTTGGCTTGGTTTATTCTTGAGCTTGGCCGTGAGGTTGACGCCTAAGGGGTGCTAAATTTAAACATTAAGCATTAAGCATTATATATGCTAGCAACCCCAAAAATAGGATTAGTATTTGAGATGAGATGACGGGATGACTTTTAATGCCCGTTAGGCTGAACTGGCATGCGTATCCTATCAAAATTCTCTTGGTATAGATGGATTGACATGGCTTTATTATTTCTCGAGCTTGATTACGAGGTTGAAACCCAAGGGGTACGAAATTTGAACAATACATTTGGTAAAGTAAAAAAATTTCCTTTTTCCACACAAGCAGTCTCATACGCTCATAAGTGTGCTTGCTAGCATGCAAGCTAAAAATGAGTTTTACTTTTATCTACTTGTTAAGAAGATTGGTTCTATGAGTTTCCTGTTTTAAAATAAACGAATTGTCAAGTTTTGTTTGGTTTCGTTGATTGCAGATTTCATGTATGAGGTTATCATTGCAAATGTCTCTGCAAATGTACTGGTTTTATTGTGAAGTTCATGTGAATTGGTTCTTAGCTTTGCAACTGTGATTTATTTTTCAAGCTGATTGTCTTTCGGGGTTGGTGGGAAGCCCTTGTTTAGGGTGAATGATATACAATTACTCACCAATCTTGAATAATAAAATCTCCTCAATTTCTTATTTAGTTGAGGAATTGCATTAATCAAAAGGCAACTTGGGCAGTCCCTAGTTACCGGGGGACACTGCCAATATGCCTTCTTAAATAAAGACTTTACTCATTCATTTCAATCCAGCATTTTAAAACAACTAAGACTGATCTTGACATCCAACGCAAACAACTTGACAGAAATTGCTGTAAAGAAGCTGTCTATTTCTTCAGGTTTGAAAGAGCATAATAGGGGTATGCTACAGGCATTCCAACTGAAATGTTTAACCTTAGCATTCCTTAGTCTGCTTCCTAAGACCTGTGCTGCTGTCTTTGCAAAGGATGTAAAGGAGCACTATCTAAATTGTATACAACCCATAGATGTTTAAAATTAATAAGTCAGGCTATATGACAAAAATGATAGCTGCTTCATGATTTGATCATATTCAGAATTCAAATATTTAATTGTGCAGAGTTGTTTCATCTCCATCTGGGATAACAATCTCATCATCACCATCGGGTTGTAAAGTTGCTAGGAAAGTCCAGTACAGGGACAAGGACCCTGTTCTCGTCCCTGTACTCACATCTTCACGTCACTATATTTATCAATGATATAGCCGTACCCTTATTTGTTGGAAAGCTTAAAATGTTTATTGATTTTTCATTTGATTTTCTTGAGAAATATAAGATATTCTGATATTAATGATGATGGTCATTATGATGCACTGAGACCACCAATGGTCAATGGAAACTACTTGAGTTTTTTTCCTGCCATCAAAGAGACTGGAAATCAGGTTTCCAAGTTGTTTTCATGAGTGAAGTCACTAAAAAGAGTTTAAAATTTTCAAAGTGACATTGATCTTTAAGATTTGACTGGATATTTAGTCTCAGCAAGAGAAAAAGTTTTCCATCTCCTATGCTATTAGAATTGCATATTTTATCTTGTCCGCCTTCCCAGGTACTTTTTAGGAGTTGTCCAGCTTATGGAAGCGATGAAAACTTTTCATGATTAGTTTTAGAACAGAGATTAGATTTTAGCAATTGATGAATTTATATTTGAAGATTTATTTTTCAGTGATTTCCCAATTAGCAGAGATTGACAATATGTATAGTCCAGAATGGCTAATTTAGTTTTTCTATGTCAAGTGATACATGCAGTTGCAGCTATTATGTTTGTTTTTACATTTATCAAAAAGTTCTCTATAATGCATTTTTATAGCTTGTTTTGCTTCATTATCCCGGGTGAGGTTATGGGTCTCACTATGAAGATTATACCAGCATTGAATATACCTTACATTTTCTACACTTGGGGTTATGGGCTGATTTAATTTTTCTACGTTAAGTGATAAATGCAGTTGCAGCTATTATGTTTGTTTTTACATTTATCAAAAAGTTCTCTATAGTGCATTTTTATAGCTTGTTTTGCTTCATTATCCCGGGTGAGGTTATGGGTCTCATTATTAAGATTATACCAGCATTGAATATACCTTACGTTTTCTATACTTAGGGTTACTGGCAGTTTTATTGCAGTGGAGGCATTTGAATCTGTGTCACTCTCTTACCAAGCCACAACCCTTGGACCCAATGCATTGCTATATTGTTTTCCTCTGTGCTATGTGTATTGTTCTTCATAGTAGCTGGTGCAGCAGAATTTTAAATAATATAAAGAATTTGTTTTTGCAGCTTTACCTGATGCAGTATCCGCTTCGCCCTTATTGGCGGCCTTATGGACTGAAAGAACGGTGTGAGGAGGTATGCTTTTTCACCTATGTGCATGGTAAGAATATAAAATGTTTTCTCACGATTCTGACCACACTACTTACCCAGTAGTCCCATGGAGAATGGCTTCCTAAGTTTACTCAGCATGCGCTATTAAGAAAAAAATAGGATCTTTTTGAGGTCAAATGGTCCCTTGGGAAATGGAATTTTGTAGGAGCCTCTATTCAAAACCACTGCTAAATGTTTTGAAGGCAAATTATCAGAACATTACCCCTTTTTAGGAAAGACTGCTTTAAGACATGCTAAACGACCCAAAAACAACAATTCCTCAGTGGGGTTAAAAGCACATAAAAATCTTAAAAATAACTCGACATTATAGTAACAAAATCCGATAACGGAAATGCCACTGTGGTCATGAACAGATCAGAATTTTGACCAAGATGGTGAACCATTAATATACGAGTGGAAGTTATAGGCAATTAGAGTTTAACCCAGTCTTGGTTATTTTAAAGCAAGTAACTAAAGCATTCAAAAACTCATCTTTGGATGATGAGTCAAAAAAATTGTTACCCAGTAAAGAAATCACTTATATAATTTACGGAGCCTCTAAAATCCATAAAGCAGGGGTCCCCTTGAGACTTATAGTGGACACCACCTTTTCCCAACCTAAAAGCTGGCAACATTCTTAGCAAAAACGCTCAAACCTCTGGTAGGTCTCTCTCCCTCAACATTGTCAATTTTGTCAAGGATAAGAGATTAGATGGGGAAGACTACTTGTAACTTCTGACGTGGTCCCTCTCGTCACCAATATCCTGATTGGCAAGGTGATGGTGGTTTATAAAGAAGTCTAACGAGGAGACAACTAGGTTGGTAGAACTTTGCCTAATGCCCACTTTCTTTAACTCTCAAGGTAATTTTTATGAGCAGACCAAGGGTGTGGCAACGGATTCATCTCTCTCCATAATAGTAGCCAACCTCTTCATGGAGCACTTTGAAGAAATAGCCATCAACTCATTCTCCTTTAAATCGTGGAAGAGGTATTATGAATGTGAGCTGGCCACATGGCATGGAAATGTTAGAAGAGTTTCATTCACATTTCAACAGTGTCTTCCATTCTTAGATGCAGTCCTTAAAAGAAAAGAAGATGGGTCTCTTGCTCGACAAGTTTATAGTAAAGGAATTCACAAAGATACCTTCAAGCCTCATTCCACCGTCACCCAGCCCAAAAAGGAACCGACAAGAACTTTCTAAATCTTGGAGGAGGAGTATCTAGAGGATGAGACAACATTTGAAAATGGCCTTCAAGAGAAATGGTTATAATAGCAGACAGATATCAAGGACCTTTCACGAAGCCAATGACTCACTTTCACCACAACAAAGAAGAGAAAATGGAAATGCACAAACTTTGGCTTTCATGTCTTACATTGAAGGTGTGTCTTAACAAGATCGCTAGAATCATAGGTCGCTAAAACATCAAAGCCTCTTTCATTCCTCTTAACAAGACAAGACAATCTATAAATACCACTAAGGATCATCTTGAACCTAATTTAAATAGCCGAGTTTATTGCATACAATGATCTTGTGGGAGGCCATACATAGGGAAGTTGGTAGATCTTTCTTGACTAGGTTAAAAACACAAGATGGACATCCTTCACAATAAAATTGAAATATCTGTGCTTGTTGAGCATTCAGCGAAACCAAGTACCACATATGTATTGAAAGAGCTGAAATGGTTGCAAAAAAAGATCACTTGAATCGGACAATATCCCAACAACTTGAATAGAGATGGACTAGAACTTGGTCATTCCCCGAGACTTATAATTAATAAACTAGGATAAATTTCATAACTTAGCTTAAGGCAATCTTTGGCAAGTTAATTAATTAATTAGTTTTAACAAAAATTTAGTCACTTTTATATTTTTACCTTGTTTATAAAAATATATATAATTTAATTTTAATTTTGATTTTCCAAGTATAGGATAGTCTTCTTTTAGTCCCATGTTATTAACAATGCAAGGAACTTAGTTTAGTTAATTGATTTAAAAAAATTGAACCTCAATTACAAGGACATGTTTTTCTCGCTTTCACGGTTCTTTTCCGACGCTTTGCTCTCAACAATTATCTTTCAAAATAGTTAGCCTTCTCCTAGGTGGTGTTAGCAGAAGAAAATCGAGAAAGAGATGAGACGAACAAATCTGCACACTACCCGAATGGATGTTGGTATAGTGGATATTCCCTCCATAATAAGTGCATGTAGGTTGACTATATCCAAGTCAACAAATCTGTGAGGAATGGCTTCCTCCCAAGGCATTGCAGCCTCTTGCACATCCTGTATGGTGGAGTTGTCCTCCACACGTGCATTCATGTTGATCGTAGCAGGATCAACAAGCCGATATTGGCCACCTTGCTCAATACCAAGGGCAATCATCCATCTCTGTTTCACATCGAGACAAACACACTTCTTCCCACAAAAATCCACAAAAATATTGGGATTTTCAGTTAATTGATGAATAGATAGAAGATTCTTTTGTAAAGAAGGTACATATCTAACATTCCGTATCAATAGTTTATGAGCATTATTCAATACAAATGCATATATCTCCTATTCCTCCTATTCATCGCAAGTACTACCGATTCAAAACATATATTTGTAGTAAATGAAACATACCAGTCCTTGTGACATGAAAAGTGTTTGGATGTGCTAGAGTCAATGATCCAACAACTAGTATTATCGTCATGTGAGCATGATGTCCTAAGATAATAAAGAGCAGTCCCGCCATCCGACTCCGTTCTTTTCGCAACGTGCCACATGTTCCTCATCACATGGCTTTTTGTTCTCATTGCAAAGATCATACTTCCGCTTCGAAAATCCTTCTTAAGGTGTGCAACCTTGTGACAATAATAGCATGTGACCTGATCTGAGTGGACTCACTAGAATGATGTCTCCACTTTCCTTTTGACTATGTGACAAGAGCACTCTTTGATTGGTCACAACTGGATTTTGCTTGAATTTGTCTCTACTCCTTTTGCAACAAGTAAGAACTCACCTTGTCAAATGTGAGAGTTTGACTTTCAGCCATTAAATGGAGTGCCTCCACAAATGACTCATATGAAGAAGCTAAGCTTGTTCAAACCGGAGCCACCATATCATCGTCGTCCACCTTTTTGTTGATGGAAGATAACTGGTCTTAGAGGTCTTTCATCTGAAGTAGTACTCAAACAACGATCCACTTTCTTGTAACTTCACGGAAAAGAGCATATTCTTCAGGTATAAAACCCGACTCTTTTCGATGTCTGATATTTGTCCTTCAGACTAGTCCACAACACATTAGCCATAGTGGCATTCCGACCTTAGGTATCAAATCATCCGACACCGACAACTTGAGAAGTAATAGAGCCTCCTTATGACGCTGTCATAATCAACGAAGTTCATCGTTGGTTGACCTTCGCTACCCGTGATTATCTTATCACAATCACAAAATTTTGCAAGTGTTAGAATTTTGTGGCTCCATACATTGAAATTTGTGCCCATCAACTTTTGCGAGTCCGACAAAATCAGGTTCGATATATTTGCCATTTATTATTCCAAAATAATGGAAATAATAAAAAAATTAGCCTGCTCACACAATGAAAATATGTTATGATCAGTAGACTATTATGAAGCAGTTTTATACCCTGGTCGCAACTGATAGAACCCTAGAAACTGGAATTCATGTCAGTGAAAAACATCACCAAAACTGGCATACATTAAAAAGTGTTGTCTGCCCTCGCTTTTACCCTTGCGACTGTGGAAAAAGACCTCTCCCTTTGTATTAGCCCTCGTGACTGGAGGAAAAATAGTACTTCTGCCTTCGCTTTTACTTCTTGTGACAGGAGTGTTTGTCTTTAGTAATCGTTTTTGTATCTATACGGCATGTCTTTGCCCTTGCAACTGAAGACAAATACTTTAAAAACACTGACTGTAGGTTTCAAAATAAAAACCATGAACTGTAAAACCAGTGACTGTAAAACTGTGACTATATATATGCACACCACACGATTACTGGCTTCAAAAATCTGCGATACACATAAAACCAAGACTTGTATTTCGATTGTGACTTGCAGTTCATGGCAACAGTCGAGTTTTATTTCTCTAATTCTTCTTTAGCAAGTGAAAATGACCACTTCAGTTTGTGCCCTATCAGGGCTTCCTCAAACTCTGATTCACACTTCTGTACCCGTTAAGAGTTTCGTCAGGCAAAACACTCTAATACCAATGTTAGCAGAAGAAAACTGAGAAAGAAATGAGAAGAACAAATCTGCACACTACCCAAAATGGACGTGACAGAGTTTATTATATAAGAAGAGGTGGTTACAAATTGGTTGAACAGTTACCAACTAAATAACTGCATTATATGCTATATAATGCTCTATATTTTAACAGGTGGGTCCCCTTTGGCATCGCATGGGCTAATTGAAATTTTCTTTTATATAAGGGCCTAGGTCTGCACTACATATTACTTTTGATCCTGAGGATGAATCACATAGGGTAATTCAAGACCTCTTTGGCATCACATGGGCTAACTGAAAATTTCTTTTATATAAGGGCCTAGGTCTGCAATGCATATTACTTTTGATTCTGAGGATGAATCACACAGGGTGATTCAAAACGTCGATGTCTTAATTTTATACACTGGTATTTCCAGAAGCATTATTTGAATCAGCCAATTTGCAGTTTGTCATTTGACAATAATTTTTAATAAATATTTAAAGGGGTGCTACAAACTTTCAGCTTCATTCTCCAATAGCTGCTACAAATCTCTCTCATAAACAGTTGCCCCTGAGTTATATTCAAAAGGATTGTGATTCCATGGAACCATCAGGGACATAGAAATTGGAGTGGCAGCTCCCTCGGTTAATTGGATGTTGATCTTTAGGTTTTTATCATGACATTTATCATTTTCAGAAATTTATGTGGTGTTTATATATGAGTTGTACTTGCCTGTATTTTTAAGAAGTCTCTGAGAATCTTCCCCTAACTAAGTTTATCTACATTTTATATGTCCAGGTGAGGGTAAAACCTAAACAGTCAAGACTTGAAGTTGATCTGGTTCTAGATACAGATGAGCAAAATTATGACCATGATGCAAATGAACATCTGAAAATTACGAAACAGGTTGGATTTGTTTGACACATATTCCTTTATTTACTTTCTGAACTGAAATGTAACATGGCTTGCAAAAAGTTCTTACATTAAGAGTGATGCAGCATTTTTGATTACCCTATAAAATGAATCATCCAAGTACACTATAAAAATGGCAAATATTCTTGGGATAATTTTTACACTTCTGATGGCATGGGAAGATGTATTTTTATTTTGTAAGAATTTAAAACAAAGACTGCAGATCTTTCAACTATTAATAATATTCCATAAAGTTGGTTCAATATTTAAATCTGGTTTTATAAGCCATTCAAGCTTATTGACCAATATGGTTTTCAAAGCTCCACAACATTACTTTTTTGTGTGAAAATATGTGAAAGTATAAGTTTTGTCTGTGTTACTGTTTTTCCACAAACTTAGTCTTATTTAACATACATACCCAATCCCTGGGCAAACTTGTAGGCAAATTGGAATTTAAAAACAGCGGAGTAGGCTATAAAAGACAAGATATGATGATAGAAACACTCTTTTTCTGTCAATATTTACTTTCAGGAGATGATGTCAGACATCAATTTTTTCCACTCAGATGTACACATATCCATACATCCATCCATATGATTTATTTTTTCTTTTTTTGAGTGTCTTTTATCAAAAGCCTTAAAGTACACGATTCCCTGAAATTTGCCTATGTAGTGGTTTATCAAGCTGAGATTAATATGCTTCTTAGTTTTTATAAACAATACCATTAGCTGAGAATTCCAAAGCGTGGCTTATGATGGGTTTCATACTTCTTGACATTATTTTCTCTTTGTCAAAGTTCCTTATGAGTATATGCATATGCCTAAACTTTGTACGCATGGGATCCAAACCTTATTCCAACATCAAGTATCAACAATGCTTGTTGTGTATGTTATATCAAATTTCAATAACTTCATGCATGGATTTCTGTTAGGAATTAAACAAATATTCATAATCAAACCTGCTAACCTCTTCTTTACTTCTTAATGAGAAACAAACCTGCCTAGCTAATCAAGTCTTTATAGATAGGATGTGTCAAACAGTTAACTTTTGAGTTCTTTAGTTCATCTTGTTTTAACCCACTTTCTTCTCCCCTTTGTGTAGATTTTTCAGTTGTTAGAGATGGATAGATATAAGCTTTGGATTGAAGATGTTTTTGTATATTCTTTCCTAGTATTTCTGATGGTTGTGTTCACTTGTTCAATTGACTACTTTTGGCTGTCTGTGGATACAAATATAAGTAATCTTTTTTCTTCCTTCCTCATTGACCAAAATCAGAATTTGTTTAGACAAGCTTTTTTCTGCTACCATGGAGCACATCTGATATTTGACAAATTGATAGTAGAAGAAGAATATAATGTATTCAGTGCACCCATAGGGAAGTTTTTATTAGGTATGATTTGGACGCAGAGGATGCTCATTCTTGTAGAGAAGTGTCTTTGCCAGTGTAGAAGTTGGAATGATTGTCTTAGTTAACAACAATTTCTGCATTCTCTTGTTATTTAATTATTGACACAAAGGGCTTCATTTGTATATACAAGAAGTTATAAATTGTGATCACAAGTGCCTTGCATGAAGTCAGGACAAGAAAAACTTGGGATTTGATAAGTATTATGGTCTGGAAGCCACATATTGAACTCACTACTTACAGTTTACTCTTTGCTTTTGGTTTCATGAATGTCAAAGACATTAACTTCATCAAAGACACCACTTTCAACTGGTTACGCTCTTGGGATATTACGAGGAAACAAGGTATGATTTGTTTGGCAACCTAATAGTGAGATGCATAAGAATCATCTTGTTTTCTTTTCTTTCACGGGTATCTAAAATATCTTCAGCAGAGAAGTATTTAAACCATATTTGCATTTTGAATAATGTTCTGAACTGATTAATTTGCATTGTAGTTAGGCAACACGATGCAATAACATCAGGGAAACAGTCGCGCTTCCAAAGTTCTGAGTGTATTGACAGGTTATGGGTGCTGCCATAGTAACAAGGTTCGACCAATCCTCAAGGACTTTTACCCTACCTTAAGGATTTTTGCCAAACCTGAATTTTTTTAAAGAGGAACGAGCCTATTGGACTGAATATGCAAATGTTAAGTCAACACATTGACTGTGATATCAACCATCATTTTTGTTATGTAAACTCTGTTTCCCAGTCCGCATGCTTTGAAAAGTAAGACCATGATGGACATAGTCAAAATCGTAGTTGTAGTGCATATTCAACAGATGAGGGTTAGTAATATTTGTATTAATGATCATTGATCATAAATTAGATCATGCAGTATTTTTTTAATTTTGAAGATGTCTAAATTTCATTTTAGACCCTAATGGCCCTAGGGCCAAGACTATGGAGACTGGAAAGCAAATGCCACTCTTTAAATATTGTACAATACTAAAATGCATTGAATTTTGAAATTCTGTGAACATTGGGCATTGAAATATTTCTTTTATATTATTTTCATATTCTGTTTTTGTGTTCATGCATATTTTTGTATGTTATATGGCTTCAAATCTTTCCAAACATTCTGGGAATTCCGAACTTTGGTGGACCTTTCACCAGATCGAACCTACCAAAATTTTTGAACCTTGTTACTATGGGCGCCACTTCAAATGTAGATGCTCTGTTGAAGCGTCAGTCATAGCTTAGGTGCAACTCTTGATTATATATTTAAATTGATTTTTTTATCTTGCAGTTACACTTGAGTCCCGTGCATGCAGCTGTGCAGCTCCGAACCCACTTAGGCCATGTGAACAAGGGAGAAGAGCATATCAAGAAAATTGTTGCAGATGAAGAAAATGAGGAAGAACCTCAAGAGTCCAAACCAGAACTTGTTCCTTTGAAGGTAGGTTTAAATGTTGCCATTTTTTCCACCTCCAGTAGAATTGCATACTGCTATCAGATTATTGTATAGTTTGGGACCTTGGGTACAAACTTATTGCCATGCTTTATGGATATCATCACACACATGATAATGCTTTCCTTAAGTTATTTTGTTTTTCTTGCCAAAAGAATGCTACATTGATTTTAGCCAATCATATTACGCATATGGTCACTTGTCTCTTTAAGTTAGAGCTTATAGCAATGTCATTTTAAATTTTTTTCCTGCTTTTCCAAACATAATTATGTTTTGTTGTTAAATACAGTTGTAATTTTTCAGGCATAAACTTATCTTGATGATTATGTGTGATGGGATAATTCACACATCCAACTGATAAATTTCCCAACGCTTCTGATTTTTTATATTTTAATTTGGATTAAATTTTTAAAGTGTTTCTTGATGCATTGAGAACTCGTTACAATTGTATTATTGTTTGATGGTTTTTCACTTTTCGCTGTGAGTATCGACTAGTTTTTGTGTGCCGCATACTACTTTAGAAATCATCCTTTAAATATCTAGGCGGTTCATACTAAAAGACATCATATTTCTGTTTCATGATGCTTGTAGGTTGAGCTGAAGAAAGAGACAGAACGGCAAGAGAAAATGAGGCTACAGTCGCACGCATATATCAAGCAGCTAGATGAGGCAGAGGTGGGGTGCTTCATCCATTCTTGTCCATACATTAAAAAACTTAATTCGAGAATGATGTTAGACATTAGCGGAGGAATCCCATTTGGGCTGTCTTTGATATATTTTAGCATAAGTGTTTTTAAAATAATCGATGTATATAATATATTATATATATTGTCGTCAGCTTACAAATTCCTCTTGCAAAATGTTCCTTTGAGCTCATAAGATGCAGTATTTGCTCATATATACACACATTATGTATTTAGGAGTTACTGACAAGGGGCAGGAGATGTGATACAAGCTATCTATGACTGTTGGCCATAGGAGATTGGCAAAGGAACCTACTCAGTGCCAGTGCACAAATATTGCATAACAGACCTGGATGCTATGGTCAGTGCCTAGCCTTTTCCTTTCACTATACACAACACCTATAGGCCATAAGACTGAAGCCAATATTTTTTTAGTCTGACCCCTTGCAAACATGCAAATGGGGATTGCTTCAAGCTAATAATTGAACACACCTAGCAATTTGTATATGTCCTGTGGCACTGAGACCCTTTTTCTTTTTTTTCTTAGTTTTTCTGGCAAGAAAAACAACTCTTAAATATACATGAAAGAGCGCATTGCACATGAACATAATGGGGTATCATATTAATTCCCTGTCTTGTCCAAGCATATCTGATAGATCCCCATAATTAGAAACTTCATTATGCTTCCTAAGCAACAATCAGCTTAGGACAAACTTAAATAGCTAAGTCATCCAAAAAGTGCCATGGAAGTCAAAAGGTACAGAATTCTTTCTTCGAGCCTTTGTATGTTAGAAAAATGAGCAGTGTACTTTCAATCACAGTGAAAGCAATAAGAAATAAACAGATCCAAAACACATACACAGATATTACGTGGAAAACCCGGTAATATACCAGGTAAAAAACCATGGGCAAAGGTCTCTCAGTATTTTATTACTCAGGATTAAATCTGCTGTTACATCAATGGCAGTCACCACACACTAGCTCCAATGATTACAATCTTGTACAATCGTACAACTTTACTATTCATGGGTTGCTTTTATAGAAAACTCGTAGTACAACACCACGTGTAATATAAAACTGCATGTAGTACAAACCAGTGTTCTAAAAACCGTTCTGGTTCCAGTTCGATCGACTGGTTTGACCGGTTCATTAATTTTTTTTTGCAAACCATTAGAAAAACCGAACCAATGACCAGTTCCGTACGGAACCGACCGATTCAATACCGGTTCAGTACTGAACTGGTCAAACTGGCCAGTTCCATACTAGACTGGTTTGAACTAGTTGAGGGCAGGTTTTGCCTTAAAAACATTTTTTTCCAATTTTAGCTTTTAAGTTACTTTTTCCAACCCTAACCCTAAAATGATGTTATATAGACCCCGTTTGGAACAACAACGGTTAAATGATCTCGTCTTCGTGCAATACAACCTTCGGCTAAGGCGCAACCAATTACTAAATAGGATACCTAATAGATCCCATTGTCTTGGATGATATTGATCCAACCTCAAAATGGGTAGAGGAGAGTCACCTGACAGAGTTTGATCCCGATGACTTGGGGTGGATGGCTTTGGATGATGAACCACTAGTAGCACTAGACATGGCAAACACTAGCCGTGCTACAACTACTGTAGATGTCCCTGAGGAGTCCGATGTGTCTGAGCCAAAGGAACATGATGACATTGATGAGGATGAGGATCCCATTCTTAGCAGTGGTGTTGAGTTTGATGATTGATATCAAACATGTAGTAGCTTGTAGCATATTATTTTTGGACTCTATAGGCCATTTAGAGCCTCATTGTTTATGTATTTTGTTTCGGATATGTAGTGCACTTAGTGCCGTTTTGCTATATTTACCCTTACATGGTATATGCATGAGCAAACTTTGCATATTTTGTCTCTAATTGTTTGTAATCTTTAAAATTTCTTGTTTTCATTAAAATTGTAATATTTTATGTATTTTTTAGTAAACCGGTTCATAAGTTTTAAACCAGTCCAGTTCCGGTCCAATTCTGGTTCGGTTCCGGTCTGACCCTCATCTGGTTCTGATTTTTAAAACATTGATACAGACCATGTGTAGTACAAACTGCAATTGTACTGTACGGACTCCCTGAAAACGTGTTGTATGCTTGGGTCAACCTATCAACCTACTAGATTGGTCGCTACCTGCTCACTTAATGCTGACTCCACATACCAACATTGTAGTTCATATTGCATCTAATTTTCCAAAAAGAATGAAATAGAAGTCAACCAAAGAATATGTCGTATTTAATCATCTAGGTTGACTGCAAATCTAGGGTTCCCCAATTACAGTTGCTCTACAATGAGTGGATCTAGAAAAGATCCAAGAGGTGTTCTACAATGCAACCTGGAAGGGGTGGTGCTGGGCTGTAATGTCCGTGTGTGTGTTTACTTTTAATTCCAACCTTAAATTTGACGCTCATTTGACTATCAGTAAGAAGTTTTTCCTTTTTTCTTGGATGAGTCAATCGAAAATCGTAATATCTTGGCCATACGATGGAGTTTGGAGCCCATTTTTTTCAGCAGAAATACTTTATTCGAGCCTTACACATTAGTGTAGCTAGATTGACACCATTTGTCACCATTTAGTAGGAAATTTGTGAAGATGGTAATGAAGTTATTAATAATCGCAGTATGCTAAGAACCCAAGATAAGAGCCTTGAGATTGATATTTCTTGGTGTTTTTCAGATAGATGTAAGATAGCTGTACTGGTGTGGAACCGTTGACTGGCAATAAGGTAAAACTGTTTGCTAAATTTTCTATCCCAAGCGATATGCTTCAGATATTTTTGCCACATAACATAAACTGTCTGGAAAACTTCCTACCCAAAACAATTTACTTAGTTCTCTTTGTTTTCTACGGACAAGTCATCTGAGAGGGTGGTTCTAGATCAATACTTGTTGGAAAATGTTATGGACCTGAGTCCTGTGACTTGCAGAGACAAGGAAAATACAAAAGGATTTAATAATAATGATCATTTTTGATGATGTAGAATCCCAGTCAAGATGTAGTGGGCAATGTGATAGCCACTTCATCCATGGTTGGTCTCAGGTTCTCTGTCAGGAATCAGCCAGAGGATCATTTGTGAAACCTTCTATCGGAGTTCCCTAGGAGGAGCACAACTTCAACTCACTAAGGCCTGCAATGGTCAATGCACTTGAATATCATTGACACTTATTTGGAGTGTTTCATTTTATGCCTTTAACGTCCTCCATCACTGAGGGTACTTGAGTTATCTTATTTTTGTGTCCTTATTGGTGTTCATAGCTTCAGATTATAATTCAGATTTACATAAGTCAATCATGATAATTATCGTGTCTTAACATTCTTTGTTCTTTGGAGCAATTCTTCATTGCCCACAGGCCTTCTCTTCCCCATCAACCACCTCACTCCCCTCTTTTAGACGAGCATGTCTACGGTGGCTGTGTTTCACACATCTGAGTCAGATTGCCAAGAAAATGGAAAACATGCTTAAATAAAAATATCTTAACTCCGTGCATTTCTTCAGACTGAGAATGCTGTCGGTGATAATGGTAACTATGATTAGTTTACTTTAAATGTGAAAGTCACTTAAATAAGGCACTTATGTTACAAGTGTCAATGGAGTTGAGTCTTAGTAGATCTGCACTATTTTAAGTAAAGATTAGTTAGAGTTTGGTATGGGTTCATTTGAGTGGAAGAATTACCTCAAAATTGTCTAGCCATACAATTACACAGGCGTTGTTCTTATTCATTTAGCATAGTGTTGAAACTTGGAAGACAATAAGTAGGAAGGGTTCTGTGACCTCTATTTCTTTGCATGGTGTGACTGAGTGATGCATATAGGCCTTTGTTGTCTCATAGGTATTCTTTTTGTCTTCTTTGTCTCATTCAAATCTGGCTACACTGTAGAATTTCCTACATTAGTTAAGACAAATGTTTTACTGTTCTTCATGAATGCATTTTTTTCTCTTGCCAAGTTTTAATACAATTATTTTCATTATCAAGAATAGCGCCCGACAATTCTTGGGGCTTTCAATAAGCTCTGAGTGTTGGAACTTTGCAAGTGGAAGACCAACTTGTGGGAAATCATTACCCACAGACATTGAATTCCTTAAATTCCCAAAGTGCCTGCACAATGTCGTGGAGATCTAGATTCCAAAACTAGGTGCAAGCCCTGTGAATCTTGATGAAGATCGTCCCAAGCAGTGGTCCCCAATTGGATAGGTGGAAGGTGATAATGTGATATTTCTCAAGATGGAAAACTGAGATCACCAAGATTATCACAGGGCTGTGTGCCATATGATCGAAATTGCAAGCGTCACTTCTTAGGTCCACAAGAACAAGAAATAACTAAATTATTCTTTGTACACCCATATATCATAACCGTGGAGACTGATTTCTTAATGATTCAATGGAAATACCTGAATGGAAATTGTAGAATGGAATTGGGTCTGTGACACACTAAAAATGACACTTCTTGAATTTCTGCAAACAATTGATTTTCTCCTACTATAGTACACGGATGTAGAAAATTAAATTTAGTTGCTGACAATTGCTCTTATGGACCTTGTGAGTATTATTTGTAAGCCACAACACCAATATGTTTCCTTGCTTAATTTTTCCATGCATTTTCTTAAAGTATCTGTTATGGCTTGGAAGTTGTACTTGCAACTTCCTTGTACATGCAAAGATCTCATAAAAGGACGAACACAAAATTTCTAATATGGCTGTGATGTCTTCTTCATTGTGGCTTGGAAGATGGTAGGGGCAAGAGACAATTTGAAAGGCATCACATGGGTTTGATATTGCACTTCATGGGTGTGGAAGGTAACCTTGTGGTGTCCTCCCTTGTTAATCACTTTTGACAGTATCCATGAGTGTAGGTATATCTTTGTAAGAGCATTGCACCTTGTAGATCATCAGGTGGCTTAGCTACTCAAGAAACAAGAAACCTATATATTACTGTGACCTTATTGAAGATGTGATAGTTGACGCATTCTAAAAGAACTTCCTATCTTGTCAGTATGACTGAGGCTACAAAAAGTCTTCTATTTGGAACTGTGGCACTTGTTTCCTTTTGGTCATTTATAATATTTTCAATTTCCTTCTCCAAGAAGTGAGGATGTTAATTTTGATTTTAATAACATTCTCCGCATCCTTGTCTAGTGGAAGATCCTTGAAGAATCTCCAGTATTCAATGAGCATCTTGGTTCTTCAATGTGAGACATCTCAAGAATATAGTGAGCATCTTTGTTTGTTAATGTGAGACATCTCAAGAATATAGTGAGCATCTTTGTTTGTTAATGTGAGATATCTCTAGAATACATTGATTAATTAGAATTTAGATACATAGATTTCAATCACGGTGAAGGGCATTTTAGTATAGATATGGTCTATTGAGATACTAGACTAGTCATACAACATACACAAAATAGTCAATGGGATTGCATACCGTAGAAGTTATGAAACAATTGCAGCTTTGTATTCCTCGATAAGTTTTGTTACAATATTCTTAAGTGCCCGATACAATCGCTCTTACACCTACATGACTTATGCTATTTAAAGGATAAATCTGAACAATTGGCGTTCACACAATTGTTATAATTGTCATACAAAAAGTGTTATTAATCTTCTAACCCAGATACTGACAAAAATATGTTGGCCAAATTTATAATTAAATAGCCTTTCTAACCATTTAAAAGCATCCCATCTTGAAGTAGTTAGTCTTATAGTCAATATTACATAGTTGTCCTTTAACTTGTTTGCAATATGCAAGATCTTCTTTGCACAAAAACAATTTTATACAAGACCTTATATTTGTAGGTATGACTGATATTATGCAAGATCTTAGCTGCACAATATTAGAATACAAGGCTTATAGTTTATTATTAAGTCATTATTAGTTATGTATTAACTAAAGATCGGTTGTAACCTTCTCAACCATTTTGTAACTATCTCTTGCATAATAAAATGACGGACACACAATCTACAATGTGCACATTCTGGTTTCTCTTCATTCCTTCTCTGTTCACATCTTCTAACACAATACTTGCTAGGGTCTTATTGGTGTCCGTGTGATTACTTGACTGAATTTTCAACCATTTTTAAGTATTCTAGTTTGGTAGAGAGATGTCGATTGTGGTCTCATTTAGTTTATAGAAAAGATTATTTATTATATATTACCCTTTGGACCATCCAACTTCAAGGCTAGACTTTGACTTTGGTGAATTTATTTCGAACTTAATTGTCGTTGAACATGAACACGAACACGAACCTTGTGGCTTAGAATGGAATTGAGAAACCACCCAGAAATGCCAATTAATTCTTGGATTGGTAGAGCAGAGATGATAAAGCCAAATCCATTATTGGTCTTGCTCTCTTCGATTCAGAGTTACATCATGGAGACCCAGAAAAATCATCCAAGGAAATTTGGGAAAATATGAATAAATTGTTTGGAGTAAAAGTGGTTGATGCAAATTTTTTAAAACTTCAACTATTCAGATTCAAGATGGATGACGAGTCACTATGTCTAGTCACATAAGCAATCTGAGGTCTATCATCGGTTAGCTAGCAGAAGTCAATGCTACGGTAGATGATGAGGATACCAAAGCTATTTTGTTAAATAGTTTGCCTTCTAAATACAACAATGTCATTTTTACTCTTAGTCAAATACATTCTCAATCTCTAGAAGATATGATTTCAGCTCTCTTAGCTGAAAAAATAGAATTGTAGGAGATATAGAAGGTGATCCTCAACATGAGAGTGCATTCTACTCAAGAAATTATCTATGAAGATCAAATAAAGACAAAGGGGAGATTGAATGTTATTATTGCAAGAAAATAGGTCACACAATGTGGAACTATAGCATTTGATCCAATGATGTTCTCAAGGGGAAGCTCAAAGTCATACCAAATGAAGTTAATTTAGCCATTATTGAAGACCCATCAAGTGTTGAAAGTGGTGAAGAATTCGTTGATGAAGAATATGTATTTTAAGAAGCCCACAATTGGAAGACAGGAAGGTATCTAGCGTAGATGAAGCTCAACAAGATGGCTGCCCACTTTGTTCGTGAGTTTGTGAATCTTGGGAATTATACCTTTATGAGGGTCATGGGACAACTTGATAGAGCATTGTGAAAATAATTCAATATGGATGGTTGTCAATAATTTGAGAGTTTGGGGAGGTGGAATCCGGGAACTTGGGAATTCAACTCGGGAACTACACCTTTACGAGGGTTACGAGGTAACTTGATGGAGTTCTAATTGAACTTTTAAAGAATGCATGGCTTTGTTGTTTCAATTTTTTGTCAGCGTGTTTGTTTTTGCTTTCTAGAGTGTAAGCCTTAAAAGGGGTATTAGAATATAAGGCTCGTTTATTAATATATTATTAAGTCACTATCGGTTATGTATTAACCAAAGTGTTTTAAATACTAGATTGAACCGGGCCGAACCGGTTGGTTCAACCGTTCAACATTTTTAGGCACGAACCGGTTAAACAATCCGACTGTTTGAACGGTTTGGTACCAAACCAGCCGGTTTTGTAAGGAACCGGCCGGTTCGGTACCAAACTGGTCGAACCGGTCCGGTTCCGACCTGAACCGGCCGAGTCGTGCAAAGACACATGCATACAGCGCTGAGTATAAAAAATTCAAATTTTAAATTAAAATTTCTGCTTTTAACACCATTCTTACTTGGAGTTCGTGCCATTTTGCTTTTAACACCTTTCTTACATGTTATATAGTATATACATGAGCAAACTTTGCATATTTTGTGTGTAATTGTTGAAATCATGGTTTCTAATCTTTCAAATATATTGTTTTCATTAAAAATATAAATTTTTATGTGTTTTTTGTAAACCGGTTCATAAAGTTTGAACTGGTCCGGTCCAACCCTCGACCGGTTCCGATTTTTAGAACACTGGTATTAACTAAAGATTCGTTGTAACCTTCTCAACCATTTTGTAATATCTCTTGCATAATAAAATGATGGAGACACAATCTATAATATGTGCACCTCTGGTTTCTCTTCATTCCTTCTATGGTCACATCTTCTAACACAGGAATTGTTAGGGCCTTACTGGTGTCTGTGTGATTACCTGACTGAATTTTCAACCATTTTTAATTATTCTAGCCTGGCGGAGAGATGTAGATTGTGGTCTTATTTAGTATATAGAAAAGATTATTTATTATTTATTACCCTTCGGACCGTCCAGCTCCAGGACTAGACTTTGACTTTCATGATGCTGAAAAGCAGAAAACCTCAGATTTGGCTCCAGGTATGGCTTCTGTTAACCCACAGGGTCTGATCAGGAATATCAAAGAAGAACCTGTTGACTCTCCTCCTGCTGATGAGCACCTTGATGATGAAGTTACCTACGGACATCTGCTGATAACCCACTGGGTCTGATCATGAATATTAAAGAAGACCCTGCCAAATCTCCTCCCAAAGCTCCTCCTGCTGATGATTACTATGATGATGAAATTTGCACTAAGATATTGCGAATCAACCATTTCTACGCTATCCACCATTAGGAATGATTACTTAGTAGTTTATCTCGATTATTGTCCTATTCCAGGAGTTTTAAAACCTAGCTCTGACACCTTTTTACATGTCCATGTTCCTGACCTGAAAAAGTTACATGACTAGTTTATGGATAAGTGTTTAAAAATTAATATGCATGTAATTGTACACAACCTTTAAGTTAATGCAATTGCCATGCTTATGTTCCATATTAGTCCTTTAAAATTACATAATAGGGGATGGTGTTCGATTATCAAATCCTCAAATAAGACCCATTTAACCAACACCATAGCAGCAAAAATCATGAAAAACTCACGAGTAATTGCAATCAGTCAGTTTTGCCATGCCAAATTGAACTGCCGCGCCTTTTGGCGGTCAATTCTAGGTTTTCACCCGATTGTTTGAAAAATTTATGAGTTATAACTTATTCCCTAGTTTTCTAAGAAGTGTTTCTGACTTATTTTATATACACCTATCCCTTTTACATTTTTGCTGAATTTGACACTTAGTTTGCCGATTTTTCCCATTTTAAACCCAGGTAATTGAATCCCATTTACACTTTTTCCATGCCATGTTAATGCTGTGCAAATGGAATGCTACTCTGATCAACACTACTCGAGGAGGATTGATAACCCGTTTCTGCAAGTATCATGATTGCTATCATTAGTGCCTCAGAGACACTTTTACCTAAGGTGACTCTAATTAACCAGAAGGCGAGGCTTCTTAATCCCATTTTTAGTCATTACGCAAGCAATCGTATGCCCTGTTACAGCCATATGTCTCCCAACTACATGGATAAATACATGCAAAAGAACTAACCACCAAACTTCACATCTTTTTGGTAAAACACAATGACTGTTCTTGGCTTCTATTATATCATAAATTGATATGCTTATTTGCTTCTTTTTATTGTTTTACTAACGGATGCAATGGTTCTGCAGCCTTGGATTCCATTGGAGGCACATGGTATTGATAGCCCGTGACAGATGGAATTCGACAGCAAATGGTTGCAGTTGAAAATTTCCAGATACCATTTAGCATGAACCCGTATGTCCAAACCTTGACTGCGAGGATAATGTAGCACATTATTAGATTAAATTTAATATAAGTATATGCATTAGTAACACCTTTCTGTTGCAATGAAGGTATAATTATGTCAATACACTGGTACCAGGGAGGACAAATGCCAGTTTAAATGAGGCAAAACTCAATGAAGACAACATAAATGAAGGATTCTCGAGAAGGTATGGAATCCTATCCCTGTTTCTGACTCTCGTATAGACGATCTAACTTCTTTTGTGTTCTAATTCTTTAAATATGGGGTGGTATTTTCCTTGTTGGTGAAGGATGGGATACTAGTATCTGTTACTTCCCAGAGGTTTGTTTATGCATTGGGTTCTGGAGGTCTCATATTACTTACATTTAAATAATACATAATTTTGAAACCATAAAGGAATCTGGCATGTTTTCATATGTTCTTCTACATTTTGGGAACTCCAGCAGATCTAAAGTACATATTTTAAGGGCTTCCAAATGGTCAAATGCAATATCCATGGCCGAAAATGTTTTTGTGCCTAAAGAGATAGGTTCTTTTTAAGTTTTATCCCCTCGTCTCTGACTGTATCTATTTTATTGTGTGCTTGTTCGGATTTCCATTGTAGTTAGACCCATTGCACATGGCTTATCTTCTTTCTCTGAGGGTACTAAGTGAAGTGTCAACTCATCCCTTTTTATAGGAGAAATTTCTAGCTTTTCAAAGAATCCTAATAAGGTAAAGGTTACATGTGCTTTTCTTGGTAACACCTGCAGGATCTTCTCTTCAAGCAAACTATCTTTTGAGGCGGTCTGTCTACAGAGTCTCATGAAGAACTTGTCACTGGCAGGGTGCTTTACTATTTGTTGACTAAGTTTAAGTTATTTGCCTCAAAACATTTGTTTGCTATGCATCTTATGTAGACTGTGGAAATGTTTTTGCTATCCTGTTTACTTTACCTTGCTTAGAGTTGAAAGTTGAGTTTGACGACGCCCATGTGGCCAATCAGCAAACCTTGTGTCTTTTATGAGCTTTTATTCTCTTACTTTTGCTCCCCTTATCAGGAGAGAGAAACTAAACGCATTATTTGGTGTATTAATGTTGCATTAGATTCTTCCTTGCAAAATACCATTTTGTAATATGCATAGAATTGACAAACACTGTAACGTTTAGGCTTTGAGTTTTTTCAATTACTCTCTTTTTGTGATTTTGATAGTGCAAATGTGTGGTAAAATGTAGAAATTAGGTATTTTACTGTACTACAATGGAAAAACTATCGGTCAGCATTGGAATTTGTCAAGGGATAAATAACCTAGTGACAGCTTGTGGAACCAAAGTTACTCGATTTTAGGTGAAAATTCCTATTATTCTCTATTCACAAATGAAAAACAACAAAACAATAGGTGAAATTATACTGTGCATTTATAATTTTCCTGTTTAAGCAAGACAAACAATTTAACCAAAATGGACGGCACACTTCCTCAAAGTAGATGGTTGAGCTCTGTCGAAATGTTCAAAGAAATGATGAAAGGATAAAAGATGTTCGAATTAAAGCAGAGAGGACTGAATTGAATCATTTGACATAATGCCAATCATGAAATATTTAAGCACATTAGGGAATAAAGTACGAACAAAAACTTGAACAAATTACAATTATTGTTGAGTGCAAGGAAAATTCAAAGTTCTGTCCTTCACACCTGAAAAGTGTCTTTTATTAAACTCATATCTTCTCATACACAGAAAAAGTCCTAAGTTCTATCTCATCCTATTTATTCTAACAGTAGGTAGTTACAAGAGAATAACTACTTTTGAAACCAATTTAAAATATATTTGCATTTGGAGGAGAATACATCCCTATTCACATCATGAGAAAGGGGTGCGAGCAACGCTGCTTGAGACGCAGAATTCATACAATTTGTTAGCCTGACCCTTTGTGTTTTTGAATATACCCTTTGTGTTTTTCAAATATATTCAAGCTTTGTAGTAGGTAGGAAAGAAGAATTTAATTCGTGGAAGAATTTGTGGGTGGTTCTTGTTGGTGGAAGACTTCACATTTGCGACTGTGTTACAACCAAAAAATGCACATGATTATGTAGGCTAACTTTTCTGTGTCTGGTCGGGAGAGCCTGTAGAAGGTAAAAGATGAAATTGTAGATGTTTTCTTTATTTGAAATTATTGCTCTGTCAAAGTGCCGAGAAGAAACTGATTAATATCATGCTAGGGGAACTCTTTCCCCTAATATGTCATTGTACAAATTAAGAAACACAATGATAAAAGTTGAACCATTGCCTGTTTCACTACATGGGGTGATATGATGTTCGTCATTGATGTGTGTTGCATGAAAAGATCAAGGTCTAAGGAAGACCCATCAAGGTAGGTAGGAAGACATGGTATTGAAGGCATTATTGCCAGGTATGCAGTGGCCTAAATTGTTCTAATATTCACTGGATATGTCTGAACGTGCAATTTATGCTGAATATCTTAGAGCTCGAAGAAGATATATCCTGCATGTTGCACCCAATCTTTCCATGCAAAATGTTTGAGAAATGAGGTTTGGAATCTATCTATACAAGCACCCAATGAGCCAAAGATTGATGAGCAGATAAACCCATTCACTTAAAGCTATACAAGGTTAACCCTTTGAGGCTGTCTTTTTAAAATGCTGATAGAGGTTTCATGCCTGTTTTGAGGGATTGGAGATGGAATAATGGGAAGTCTTTCTACTGTTATGAAACAAAATATATTTATGATAAGATTAGATATAAATTCCTTAATATGTCTGAGCTAAATAAACATTGGGGATCAAAGAACAGAAAGATAGAAAGAAAGTAAATTAATGTCCTTAAATGACCAAAATAGGGCAACATGATTCGAATGGAGGTCTTGTTGTTGGTAAGTTGGAGTGTTAAAAGAACTCCAAAGATGGAATAAGTAACTAACACTACAACAATGAAACAATATCCTGATTAGGTGGGGGTGAACCTAAAACAGGTAAACCAAAGACATCTCAAGAAACATAGTCATATCATACAAGTGTGCATAAACTTTTTCAACATCAATAGTAGAAGATGGACCAATAACTCCATTGTCTTTCACCTTGAAAGGGTCAATACATAATCTGATGATGTCTATAGGAGTTTGACTTGGGATAAGGAGGCCTAGCTTGTTATTCCTTGGAGAACCATGGCATCTTCCCTAGAACCTTTCCTAATATCCATGGCTGACTCATCCTTAAAGGTGAAGCGTGTCTGTCCTTGTAGCATAGTTACCAGGTTCGGCCGGATCTGGTCCAGATCTGGCCGGAGCCGCATTTTTAAGGGCGTCCGGATATATCCGATCCGGTTTGCCAAATAAAGCTAAAAAAACTAAAACAAATACCTTGGCATTTGGAGGAGGCTCTGGCAGAGTGTTTGAGCCGAGGCAGAGGCAGGAGTTCAAAGAAAAAAATAAGTGTGGAAAACTCTTGCCATTTCTTCTTGTTGTTTTGCGCAGTTTGGAGTTTTGTGATTGTCAACAGCAGTGGTGCTTGGCAGGAGAGCTGGTCCGCAGTGGTGCTTGGCTCTAGTGAGTCGCTCAGCTGGATTAGGTTTGAATGTGAGTCGTAGTATGCATTTTAGGAAATAGATTAGGTTTTAGGGAATAGACTTAGGAGTATAATATTAACATATGAATATTTCTAGTTTAGTATATAATATAATATATTAATATTTTTAAGGAGCATCAATTCTCAAACAATCTATTAATATTGATATATAATAATAATATAATATAAAATAAAATAAGTTTTAACTTTAGTGTATAAAGAAATTTATTAATAAATGAATATATTTTTTTATTATAACATATATTAATGAATATCAATTGATTTAAAATATCTTATTTTTCATTTGTAATGTTAATTTTATATATATACCGGACTGGATTTTTTGATTTTTTTGGGAACTCCAGATTTTCGGATTTTTTCGCCCTTCCGAACTTGGTAACTATGCCTTGTAGTGTGGACTATGACAAGGTAAGATTGAAGAAAATTGTGTTCATTGGCAATTCTTGTTGTACATGCCACATGAATATATGATGTTACATGACATTTGTCTATGCAAAAAGATGTGAGTGCAAACAGAATATGGAATTCTTTCTATAGAACGTTTACTTTTGAAAAGTACCATTCTAGGCATTACCTTGATGATTATGGATCATGAGGAAGCATATGTCAACCTATGTGACTTGTTGCAATTTCTTTCCTTTGGAAAATAAGTTGCAATTTGACTTGTTTGGGAGTTCACTTAACTTTGTAGAAGAGAGCTGGAATTTTAGACTAGCTGAACATATTATGTCTCGATTTTAGGAAAGATGTCGACTCTTTGCAAGTTGGCTCAAACGTTGAGGTGCTGGTTCTTCTTGTCTTTGTGCGAAAACCTTATATATGGAAAAAGTCTTGACAAAATGTAGGCTCCCTCTAAAGATTATTATTGATTGAAGGGGTCACTGAATAGAGGATGAAGGAACTGAACATTGAACTATATCCTTCAGCCACATGCTACCTACATGCATATCAGCAAGATGAAGAATGAAACAAGTTGTTGATCTTTGTAATTCATAATTTATGAGGCATTCAAGCCCATGATTGGGAGGATACACTTCTAATTATAATGTTGGTATAAAGAACAGCATACTAAGTGACAACTGTTGACACACCTTTTCAGGTCATTTAAGTGTACTTTCTGGTTCCAAGCCTACCAATTGCTATGGGGACATACTTGGGTATGATGACAGTTTGAAGTAACATTTTGAATAGGCTATGTTAACTGGATGAGAAATGAATAATGTCCTTAAAGGCAACCAAGGTGGCTTGATCAGGGAAGAGGCATTTTTAATAAGCTATTCTGATTGGATGAATCTGAAGCCAAGTATGTTGGTCTTGAAGTAAATTGGTAAATCCAGGATAAATCTAGAAACTAAGGTTTTGGAATGGCCTGTATAAAATAGCTATGTCCTTGATTATGGTGTAGTTGGGATATAAACTTAGATGTGTATGTCAATCATTTGTGCATTGAACTTAAATTTTATGACCAGCAAATAATTGTGATGATTGCACCTTGCTGTTGACTTGTTGGAAGGATGAGAATTTTTTTGATGTGAACTGTTTGTCAGCACACAATCAAACTGACTGTACTCTTTAGTCTTCTTTGTTGAGGACGAGAATGTTATTACTTAATGTGTGCAGTTTTCCAATGCACAACTGTGCTAGCCACATTTCTGTGGATATCATGGGGAGGGCACATGAAGAAATTCAGAGGCCATGTGAAACAGCTGGGAGGTCATATGAATCAAGTTAGAGAATATTGGAAGCAAGTCAAGGACTATATGACACAATTTAGAGAGTATATGAATCAAATTGGAGTATGTACAAAGAAATTGGTACTGCACAAAGCATTTGAGTTGTCGTATGAGGCGGTTTGAGGATATAACTGGTCAGCTCTTGAACGCGAGTCAACACTACAGCTGATTAAAGAGAGAACAAATGCAAGAACATAAAAGATGTACAAGTACACATAGCACCTGCCAGTTAAGAAAAGAAGTTTGAAACATGATAAACATCGCGTCGCTAAAACAGGAAGAAAAGACAAATTTGGGAGAAAAATTTAATTGAAAAATAATAGTGGCAACATTAGCCTTCCGTGCGCCTAGTTAGAGGTGCAAATGTACTAATATGTTAGGATCAGACAGAAGTAGTTGACATGTTGATTACTCAACCAGTGAATATTGAGTGTGATGCTTGATTAAGGGGAATAAACAACACTTTCCATGCATTTTCTGTATTATTTTGTGGCTGGCCCCACATATATTTAAATAAATTTTTTTGGTGGGTGCGGCCTTCAAATTTATTAGTGCTTTATCGTATTGGTTGGTAGGGGTATAATTACAAGTGCATTTCAATATGTTGGTAAAAACAGTTCACTTGTTTTGTTTATATGCTTATGTCACGTCCCTTTTTCAAATAAAGAATGATAAATTAATAATATAACTTAAGTGTCGAAAAAAGTAACTTTATAAAAGACACTTATGTTTTATTATTATAAAAAGTAACTTTTTGATAAAGTTTTATTATTATAAAAAGTTACTTTCGAAAAAGCAAGTCATAACGAAGGAATAGAAATGGAAAGTTGTTTTTGGAGGCTTTTCCTTGGGAAAAGCGAAAGTAAAGTTATAAAAGAGCGTTGAGGGGTCATTTGGACACATCTTTTTACTCTCATCTATTTGGACATTGAAGGTTTGAGCTGTTGCTACAACTTTTGCATTTGAGGACGAAAACCCTCCTTTGCAATCCACATCTGAGGATGAAAACCCTTCGGTGTATTCAGATTTGTGGATGAAAACCCACTAATCTTCTGAGGTAGTTCCAATCAGGAGCTACATTTGGGCTTACAATCAACAAATTTGCAAGATCATATCAAATTATCAGCCAAGGCACAATTTGGATCAGATTTCAGAGATTGGCAGCTAGGGCATCATCTGCAGATCAGATTTTCAGAGTTTCTTGTGTTGGAACAACCACCAATCAGGTGATATTCGCTTGGGATAGTTTTTGGACAGTTTTTGCACAATTTTAGGGCTGGGCAAAATTGTAGGGAGGTGGAACAAATCCTTAGGAGGCTAGTTCAGTTGTGAAAAGGGTTATTTTTGGTGCTAGGGCTTGCACAAGGCCTAAATCTGCCCTAGGGCATCATTTCCAGCCTTCCAATCTTCAGATTTTGTATCAAATAGTCAGCTGTTTTTATCTTCCATTTTCAGTTGCAAAATAAATAAAAAAAATTCAGATCTTTGTTAAAAAAATATTTTCTTGCATATACATGTGCCTTGAGGGTTCCTAAAGGCTTTGGGCCTTTTGGGTATTGTTGCTTTGTGGTTATTTGATGAATAAAGGAAGATTTCATATTGCTGTATTTTTTTGGTAAGGGTTTTAAATAAAAATCAGATTGCTGTCATAATTTTGGATAAGGATTTGTGTGGATTTCCTAGATTCTCTTTATTTACCCTAAGGGGACATTATAGTGGTATTAGAGCACAAATCTTCCCAACTTGTAGGGTAAGAGACAACACATGTTTTTTTGAACTTGTGTATCTACAAAATCATGGAGTTAATGAGTAAAGATGATTTGAGAACAAAGCTTTGCAGAGTAGGGAAGAAACTTGAGCAGCCACCTCATTTGAAAAATGTTCTACTCAATATTTTGGAGGAAGTGGCAAACTATTTGTCCATGGTAAGACAATCAGATTTTGAGTCTATGTTTTGGGCAATAAATCCATCGGTGATTCATTTGGCTAAGCCCAAGCTTTTGAGACACCTAGATCCGATGTGAGACTTGTAGTTATCACTTGTATTAGTGAAATTACAAGAATAACAACTCTAAAAAGCCATACAACACCACACACATGAGGGAGGTATTTCAGTTAATTGTTGAAAGTTTTCAAGGTCTAGAGGACATCAAAAATCCTTCTTTTGCTAGGAGGGTCACAATTCTAGAAACTATGGCAAAAATCAGATCTTGTGTTCTAATGTTAGATCTTGAATGTGATGATCTTATTCTCCAAATGTTTGAACATTTCTTTGCTATTGTTCATAAGAATCATGCAAAAATATTATTGCATCAATGCAAACAATTATGTCATTGATTCTGAATGAGAGTGATGATATTTTCCAGCCACTTCTAACAATTTTATTGGCCAATGTGAGAAAGGATGAATGGAAGTTTTGCACGGCAGCGAGTGCACTGGCTAAAAGTGTGGTTGATCAATGTGAAGAAAAGTTGAAACCATACTTAACAATAAATGATAGCTGAATTGCACAAGAACTCTCAGAAAGAGGACAACAAAGAACCTTGGGAGCCAAACCATAGTTGTCTAGGCAAAGGACATGGAGAAGTGTTGTCAGATGAAGAACCAAAAAAGAGTTAGATACAATAGAACCTCCAAAGGTCAAGGAATAAATTGTGTTAGTGCAACATGAGAAAGAAGAAAAATCAGAGTTAAAATGAGTGAATAAATTGTGTTAGTGCAACATGAGAAAGAAGAAAAATCAGAGTTGCAAAAATTGAAGGAAACAAATCACGGAGGAACATGCACCATCCTTCATTTTCCAAAAGGTGAGCTCCTTGTTGGCAATCTAAGGTATGGAAATGAGATCATAATTCAGATTTGTTGCTTCATCCTATGTCACTGCAAAATTCTTGTTCTCATGAAAAGCATGCTAAAATGGGTGATAGAGTAAGGGATACAATGTGTAATATGGGATGTGGATTCTTTGATTCAAGATTGTTTTTGTATATGGGATCCATGTGATATTTTGAAGGATCCATACAAAATGAAAGAGGATCTTTTCTCTCAATTCCAAATTTGCTTGGATGGGAAGTTGCTTTGTGGTGGAGAGTATGCAAACTATTTCATCTTTTGGTAAGCAACATAATCTTTATGTTATTCAAAGGCTTCCGATACAACATAGTTTGGTGTTGAACTAATGTCCCTAGGATCGCTTATTAGATGGAGGTTTCAATATGTCATAGAGTTGAACATTGGTTGTAATCATGCCATTATTATTCCCTATTTCTCAAGTGTCCCCTCTTTCCGAATGAGCTAGGACGAAGACCTTTGGCCCTTTTTGTCTACCCGACGGCCAAAGGAAGTATCAAGGGTGACTAAGTTTTATTATTTTATTATATTGTGCAAATATTTTAAAAATAATATTATAATTTGCACATATAATAAATAATAAAGCTTATTATTAAAATAAAATGCCAATGTTAAAATTTGATTATTTTAATTGTATTAGGGGTGTAAAATGCACTTGCTTTTGGTATAAAAAATAGGTATTGATTCCATTGGCCCATAAGGAAAAATGCGACCAGCCTAGGGAAGATAAAATAATATCATTGGCTGATTTTGGAGGTGCTTTTGGGCTGTTTTTCCTTTATATGAGCAAGTCGACTTGCTTGAGGGATATCCAAAATTTTATTATCAACATTTTCATTCAAAAATACTTAAATTTTTGTAAAAATTCTAAGGAAAAACCTTGTGGATTCATTTCTTGCAGACGAAAACCCCAAGGGATTGAGAGGGGATTTCACTCAGAAATTTCCAGCGAGCTTATTCAGATTTTAAATGTCAAGTTTCAACAAAGGTAGTATTATTGTGGAGATCAAATTGTATCCTTGGATCCAAAAGGTGGGAGTTATTTTGGGCATATACTAAGGTATTTTCCTTTGAAAATTATTGATCAAGCATTCAGATATGTTTATAAATCCTAAGGCTGCAAATTTATATTTTTCTCATGAAAATATTTGAAGGGTTTCCAACCAGTTTGAAATTAGATTTCAGATCTACATTTCTGACTATTTATCAATAAATATGCATTTTTAATGAATTTTGATTTTTAAAAAATTGGGAAAAGGAATAGAAAGTGTTCCAAGTTTTGGGAAAGCAATTGCATTGAGTTTTATCAAAAACCCTAGTCTCTTTGGCTGGAATAAAATCCAGTTTGCCCTAGATCGATTTCTAAGGGTTTCCAAAACCCTAGCTTGTGATTTGTCACTTCATATAAAAAATTCTGATTTGGCATGAAAAATTGAAATTATTGGGGATCTTTCACTATTTGTTAAAGATTGATTTGAGATCTAACAACCATCAATTTCTGTTTTCAAGGATTATGCGCACAAGATAATTTTTAGATGTCTTATTGGACACAACTGAGTTTTTGGTCATGCCATTCAATTTGATTTATACACCCACTATTGTCCAATCTATGGTAAATCAGGTATTCAAGATTAGTTGAGACAATTTGTTTTGATATCTGTTGAGAATATTTTTATATGTAGCCAAATAGGGAAGGATCATCTAAGGCACCTAAAATTGATCATGGGAATTCTAGAGCAATAGGCTCTGGTTGTAAAAAGATTTAAGTGTGAGTTTGTGGTCACAAAGATTCCATCTTTGGGCCATGTCATTAATGACCAAGGTATGCAGGTGGATGATAAGAGGATTCAAGTTTGTCTAGTTTGGGCATCCACTATCACACTAACTTTGTTGAGAGACACTTTAGCTTATGCAGCTATGATAGAAAGGTTGTTAAGGGATGTTCACATATAGAAGCACCCTTAACCAAAATGACAAAGAATGGAGCTCATGCATGGAGGGGTAGAACTCAAGAAGCTTTTGATAAGCTTAAGAAGGTTTTTAGCTCATGTCTTGTATTTTCCATTTCAGATTTCTCACAACTATTTGTGGTAGAAGGTGGTGTTTCAAGAGGAGGTAATTTAATGCAAAATGGGGACTCCATTAAAATTAAGGGCATAAAGTTGAAAGATTCAAAAATAGTTTCTCTATATATGACAAGGAAATTCTTGCCATCATGCATGTTTTGGCAAATTTCAGAAAACATCTAGTTTGTGGTGGATGTGTGGTTGAGATAGACTACCATGGATTGAAGTTCTTGGGACAACTTGACTTGTATGATCAACAACAGAAAGGGGTAAGGAAAGTCTCAGATTATGATTTTGATATAGAGGGGGAAAAGAATGTAGTTGATGTTTTTTCTAGAATGCCCATTCTTTGTTTTGTCATTTATGATGATTGGGAGGTCTCTATCATGGTAGAATGTGTCAAGAAAACATTTGCTGCTAACATCTTAAAAGGAAATGTGAAGGATGACAAGTATATGCTAGCAGCTGGACCCATTTTGTATAAGGATAAAATCTTTCCATTGCTTGAATCAAAGATGAAACAAAAAATGTGGAAGATCTTGCATGATACACCCATGGTGGGACACTCTAGAGCCTACAATATTGGCAGATATATAAGAGAGAGATCTCATGGAGGAGCTTTGAGGAGGAGGATCTCCAATGCGTCAGGGAGTACATCAACCACCAACAGAATGAGGTAAAGCATGTCTTTTGGGAAACTTGTTTCAGCCTTTGCTTATTCCCAATTACAATTGTAAAAGTGTGTCCATGGACTTCAATATTCCCAAGGTACATGATAAAGTTTGCATTCATGTTGAGGATAGGCTAAGTGAGTATGCATACTTATTTGCTATTTATGTGGAATTCAAAGCACATCAAGTGGCAAAGTTAATTTTTAGAGAGGAGTTTAAGCTGGATGGTTTATGTGAAAATATTATTAGTAATAAGGATGGCAGATTTCTCAACTTTTTTGGAAGGAGTTGTTTTGCTTATCTAGCACCAAGCTCACTTTTGGAATTAGTTATTACACACAAACAAGTGGACAAGTAGAGATAGTGAATTTGAGGATTGAAGGACACTTTAGGGAGCATTTTGATATGAGCCAACACAGAGATCATATTGCCCAAAGGTGTTTACACATTTTAATATGGGATCTAGGAGATATTTCTAGACATAAGCAGGGTCAAAACTGTGGTAAGTGCCAAATTGTTGTTGAATATAAGAAACTTGTAAATATTAACAGGGTTCAGTGGTTGCAGTTCATGGGTCATTCTTTAGAGCTGAAATTTGCAGTGATAAAAAGTTTTCAGCTAGAGGCCAACAAGAAAAAATGGAATTTTCCAACAGTTTTCAGGGTGCAATTAGGTGGAAAGCCTTGAACTTGAGAAACCAAGAGAAGAGGAAAATTTCCAGTACAAAGCATTTGAATGCCAAGTTAAGGTACAAACATTTATTGATGAAAATTTTCAATTTTGGCTGAAGTTTCAGAATAAAATTATAGGAAATGGTAAAATTTTCAAAGAAAAACTAGATCACAATATTGCTGCACGAGGAAGTTCGGAAGAAGTGATTTTTGGTTTAGAATCTTCAGTTTTCAATTATACCGAGGGGTGCAGCGAAACCATAGTGAAGAGTTCTTGATATTGAATTGGGATCCTGGAATTTGCATAGTAGTTTAGTCAAAAGGAATTGAAGAGTTGGGTCAGTCATTGCTTGAAGAATTTTTTTTTTTTGGGATGGGCGGACTGTCATGTCCCCTTTTCAAATAAAGTATTATAAATTAATAATATAACTTAAGTGTCAAAAATTAACTTTATAAAAGACACTTATGTTTAATTATTATAAAAAGTAACTTTTTGATAAAATTTTATTATTATAACAAGTTACTTTTGATAAAGCAAGCTATAACGAAGGAATAGAAATGAAAAGTCACTTTTGGAGGTTTTCCTTTGGAAAAAAAGCAAAAGTAAAGTTATAAAAGAGCATTGAGGGGTCACTTGGACATATCCTTTTACTCTCATCTATTTGAACATTGAAGGTTTGAGCTGCTGCTACAACTTTTGCATTCGAGGACGAAAACCCTCCTTTGCAATCGACATTTGAGGAAGAAAAGCCTTTGGTGTATTCTAATTTGTGGACGAAAACCCACTAATGTTCTGAGGTAGTTCCAATCAGGAGCTACATTTGGGCTTACAATCAACAAATTGTAAGATCAAATCAAAATGATCAGCCAAGGCACAATTTGGATCAAATTTCAAAGATTGGTAGCTAGGGCATCATTTGCAGATCAGATTTTCAGATTTTCTTGTGTTTGAATAACCACCAATCAAGTGGTATTCGCTTGGGACAGTTTTTACACAATTTTAGGGTTGGACAAAATTGTAGGGAGGCGGAACGAATCCCTTAGGAGTCTAGTTCAGTTGTGAAAGGGTTATTTTTGGTGCTAGGGCTTGCACAAGGCCTAAATTTGCCGTAGGGCATCATTTCCAGCCATCCAAACTTCAGATTTTGTATCAAACGGTCAACTGTTTTTATCTTCCATTTTCAGTTGCAAAATAAATAAAAATAAATTCAGATCTTTGTTAAAAAAATTATTTTCTTGCATATACATGTGCCTTGAGGGTTCCTAAAGGCTTTGGGCCTTCTAGGTATTGTTGCTTTGTGGTTATTTGATGAATAAAGGAAGATTTCATATTGTTGTATTTTTTTGGTAAGGGTTTTATAAAAAATCAGATTGCTGTCATAATTTTGGATAAAGATTTGTGTGGATTTTCCATATTCTCCTTATTTACCCTAAGGGGACATTACAACTTAGGTATATATTGTACCAATATTATTAGGAGAGCTCTCTTGGTAACACTTGAGACACGTCTCTAGTATTGAGACTGGTATTGAGACATCTTTCGATACTCAAAGACTTCATTTGTGTCTCCTTGCATCCCCAATGTAGTCTCTTGACTTGAGCTGCAATCTCCTATTAAAAATGGAAAATAAAATGATTAAAAATAGGTCGAAGTGGCTCCCATCAATACTACCTAGTGTTATGCGAGACAAGTCCCCTAGATTTTGGTTGTCTCGAAACATTTTAGAGACTTGGGAACTTGTAGGGGATGGCCCCAATTTTTTTAATTTTTAATTTTTTTAATGCTTTTACTCTTAAAAAGTTGTTATTTTTACTAAGAACATTGAATTCTAATCTCAAAAGTACCTTAAAAACATAAATTTTAAATTTCATTGATAAAGTTAAAATATCTTAATATTAATTTTTATATATTATTTTAATACTCGTCCACTTTCCATCCCCAAAATAAAGGAAATCTTTTTGCCGTTCGGAAACTCCATCCCTCCATCCCACTCGCCTCCCATCCCCAAGACTTAGGTAACTATGATACTACTTAACCCTAAGTGACTAATCCCTATGTCCCGGTCTCATTTTTGTGCTTTAAATTTTAAATTCTTGTATGCACTTTGTCTTTCTAAAATTGTTTACACATGTCATACTAATTTTTTTCCAATTGCATACACTTAAATGTATATATTTCAATTATCGGTGTTCGAGCACCATTCTCCTATTTTTTCTAAACCATGGCATACCAATACCGGTACCTATCCTCGTCTTCGGTACAATACCTATATCCTATCCTAGTAGCTATGTATTGTACACTCCCCATGTGATCATTGTTTTCCATTAGTTTACAACAAATACAAGATAGGAGTTTGCGTCAATGTTATGTAGGGACATATCCTTGAGTCCTTGGTGATGTTATGGACATCCCAAACGCTTTGAGGATGTCCCCAAAACTTAGGGACGTTTGGGGTCATCCCCGAGATGCTCCCCATTTTGAGTAGGCGTTGGGAACATTGTGGCGTCCTTGACCTCAATACCTTTAAAGAACACAAAAATAGTTTTCGAGTTTTTTTAAAACAACATACAAAGAAAAAAATAAATACCTAAAAGCACATTGAAAACTTAAAACCTTTAAACTACATCACAATCACACTTGAACAAATTTGCAAAAAGAAGACTAAGAAAAGAGAAAAACGAGGAAAGAAAAGGAGCAGGGAGGCAACAACAAGAGGCCGATAGTTCCAATGATGAGTAGTGGTTCATGAGTATCCCCTCGAGATGATGACCTTGATTGAGAAAACTTGCAAAGAGAAGATTTGGCAAAGACAAAGGAGAAAAGGAGAGGAGCTGAAGCAACAACAAGATATCGACAATGCCAGTGATGATGAGTGGTTTGTGAGTATTCCCTCGAGACGGTGACTTTGAATTTTGAGTTTTGTTCTATGTTGTTTTGTTTTGGGCATTAACATGTTGATGTATCGATTATCATGTACTCTTTAACATTAACATAGTTACAAGTCTGGAAATTCGGATTTGTTTGGAAGGAAAAAATTAGAAGATGAGGAATGCTTGAAATTTTTGGAAAAATCTGGTGCAAAATAAATACATATTATATATGAGCATAGTGAGTATGCAAAATTGACAAATACAATGAAAAATTTGATAGTGTAATGTAATTTGTTAATATATTTAGTATAAAATAATATATAAGGTTTCTAGGTGTCTCTTTTTGCAAAACAGCTATGAAAAAATTTGAAAAAATTAGGGCCAACTCAACCCAATTTATCTGGGTCAGCTGAAAAATTCGGATTCATCCGGATTTTGTGCAGATCCAACTGGATTGGTAACTATTCTTTTGAGTTTTAAGCCTGACTTAGCATGTTGATGTATCATGTACTCTTCTCACTGTCTCAACTCAGAGTTAGCATGTTGATGTCAATGTTTTAAAAATTTGAACCCGTTGAGGGTTGGATGAACCGAATGGACCGGTTTAAAATTTATGAACTGGTTTATTGAAAAATACATAAAATATTACAATTTGAATGAAAACAATATATTTTAAAGATTCCAAACCATGATTACAAACAATTAGAGACAAAATATTCAAAGTTTGCTCATGTATATACCATGTAAGGGTAAATATAGCAAAATGGCACCAAGTGCAATACATATCCGAAACAAAATACATAAACAATGAGGCTCTAAATGGCCTATAGAGTCCAAAAACCAATGGGCACAAGAATCCGGTCAAGAAATCCTCCAAGATTGTAGATGGGTTGTAGCCTCGTAATGTAGATGCCAAATCCACCACAAATAGCCCACAAGGAATGCCAACCAAGCTCCAAGCTCACTCCAAATCACAACTCTTCAATGCAGCTCCACAAACTCCAAATGCTCACAAATGCTCAATGAGAGAGATGTGAGACAAATAGAGGGGGTCTATATAACATCATTTTAGGGTTAGGGTTGAAAGAAAGTGATTTAAAAGTAACTTAAGAGCTAAAATAAAAAAAAAAAACATTTGAAGGCAAAACCCGCCGCCCAACAAAGGACTTGTCCAACACGAAATTGGTCACTGGTTTGGTTTTTTAGAACGGGTTGCAATTTTTTTAATGAATTGGTCGAACCGGCGGTTCTAGTTCGGATTCGATCGGTTTTTAAAACATTGGTTGCTGTATCATTCGCGATTTGGACTATGATATTATCAGATGGATTATTGGATCAATGGTTTTATTTAGTAATATATTGTTGTAAAAGTTAGTTTAGTTTAGTTTGTTTAATTACTCTTATTTTTTGTTCAATACTCTATATTATTTTAATAGCTTCCCCTGCTGCCATCCCTAGAATCTGAGAATTTTTTTACCATCTTGGAAACCCCATCCCCCCATCCCTGAGATATGAGTAACTATGGTTTTCACTAGAATCGTCTGTTGGATGGATTGTATTCCATTTACAAATGTAGAGTAATAAAATTATATAAGGTATTTTGCAGTTATATTTTCTTAGAGATTGCTCAATATTCCATTAAACAAGAAAAATTCCATTACTTCAGAGGGTAATGCAATTATATAGGATAATTTACAATTCTTTTGCTTCATTGCAGTTTTTGGAGTTGTTGAAAAACTATAGACCATTTCATGAGTTGTTGCTTTTAGTGTGATTCAATTCTTTTAGATGATGGTAATCGGGAGGGTTGTCACACATTTTGTAGGTTATCCATATTTGGATTCTATACAAACCCATCATAGTTTTCAGCCTTTTTCCATGATTAGTGGGTCTGATAGAGGCAATATGCAATACTTGCAACTGGTTTTCTAGTTGCTTTGGGAACAAGGTGTTGAGCCAAAATCAGAAATGTTGTTCATAAGATATTAAAATCCCCATCAAGGATACAAAATTAAAAAAGGGAGTAGAAATGAAAAGGATTCTGGGAAATGATTCCTTTCAATGTCAATCTCATTTTACTGGATGCCACCCTCCTTTCGTGGATAAAGTGTTTTCTATAATGTCCCCAAATGGATTTTCGGCAAAACCCCAATCCAAAAAACAATTTCTAAATAATTTATAAAATATTACAATGCAGATCTGAATTTTATACATGCGTGGTGATTCACATAGGTGATGAAAACCCACAAAATGAAAGGCAAAACCATTGAATCTTTAAGGGAATCAACTTAGCTAATTTTATAAAGATGGAATCAAGAGATAAATACCATATTTGACCTCAAAACAAGCTGGAATTATTTTATATAAATCTGCAAACAACTGTCCTCAGACACAGCTGAAAAGTACAAAACCCTTGAGCCAAAAATTATGCAACCAACTGATTTTGGCTTCTAAAATTATGGCAAAGCTGTTGGTGATGAGATCCGGGACAACCGTGCCCTAGAATGTACCTAACTCCACCCACAAGGGTGTAGATAACCCTAGATATGGCTGCAAATGGAGGTAAAAATATGCAACAAGCTTCCACCTTCAAACCCTTGTACAAATCTGCACTTTTACAACCTTCTATACTGCTGGAAAATACTAAAAACACCACTAACTCTGTGATTTGCAATGGAAACCCTTGTGTGGAGAATCCTCTCAACTAGGAGAAGGGTTTTCGTCCTTCTACTAGATCTCTTAGAGGGTTTTCGTCCTCAAGAGTGAATCTCTAAGGGTTTTCGTCCTTAGAAGATTATTGATGCAAGCTCAAAGCTCAACATACAAATCAAATTTCATAAAATAGACAAGGGATGATCTCTACAAGCAAGTCCACTTGCTTTTATAGAAGTAATGGGCCAAATGGCCACCCTCAACTCCCAATCAGATTTTTCCTCCATTTAATGCTTTTCCCACTTTATTCCATCTCCTAAGGAGGTCGCATTTTCCATAGGATAAATAAACATTATCAAATGCCTTTTTTCCCTTTCTAATTTTATTTTATCATTAAGTCTATAATAACTTACTATAAGTGCCTTTATAATATTTTCTTCTTTTTCCTTTTATATGCACTTTATAATAACTTATTATGACTTAAGTTCCCCAGCTTGTGTTCATCGCTTATCCGTCTTTGACATGGATTATCTCAGGAAGTGGGACATTTCTTTTCTATGCATCCCAGGTAATGTCGGGAGACATCAGATACAATCTCTAAGAAATCACGCTGTATTCTTATCGAAAATTGAAAAAGTTCTATTGAAAGCAAAAGTGAAGAGAAAACATGCCCATTATAAAAAGAGGCAGAGAGCCTCTCTTTTTAGACTTACTGCTCAGTTTCTGAGGCTTGTTTTCTGCTTTATGGTGCGGGGATGTTTGTAACAATTTGGAGAGCTTTTGGAACTGATGCCTGTATGTCAAAATTCTCTTTTTAATAATATATGTGTGGGCTCTCATGATTTTGTAGGTTACATAAGGCTTTCTTAAACTGTCATTTCTCTAATGCCCACTGCACTACATTTCTAATTTTCTACCCATATCTGATCAGAAAATCAGGAGTTCTATGAGGATGATGGCATGTTGAAGGATGGGTTATTGGCGAGGAATAAGAAAAATGGTCTGCATCTGACATGGAAAAACACTTGTAAATTAAAACAATTCATAGAAATTAAAGATGAGAACTTTGAAGCTGGTAGTCTTTGGTTAAGTTTTGTTTGGGCCTTGGAGAAACATGTTGTATAAGTGTGAGAACCTGGAAATACTTTAGATAAGCATGAAATACTAGTGGAAGTTCATGTCATTCCAACGCACTAGTGAAAGTAGATCGAATTTATGAGCACACAATTGTTTTATGTCAACCAAATGTAATGGAAGGGACCTTGAAGGAAGATGTTGTAGAAATTGATAGTTGCACCCCAATCCCTATGATCTTGGCACCAATTCCTCTATGCAATGGTTGATCCTATTCAGATTTAGCTCAGGATCGAAAATTATTTTGTATTGTTGGTTTTAATTGTATAAATCCAAAAAAACAGAACAGTTTTTTTTTTTTTTCTTTAATTACCTAATTGCCCGTAGTAAGCAGTGGTTGACAAGTGTAGAATTTCTTGCAATCAAATTTAGAAAAACATCATGTATTCTATTCTGACCTGGGGAAAAGTGTTGTCAATCTGTAGCAGGAGTTTCAACTTTGGGAGGTCTATATCCTGTAGGGACTGAAATTTGACTTAGGAAAATCATGTATCATATTTGCCTTTTGGCTTCGATAACTACATACACTTGTACCTTACAAAGTAGCAACCAAAGAATGAGATATTGTTTTAAATGTTTTGGATTCGGTTTTGCTTCTTTGCATCTTAGATGAATATCCTCTTGTTCGGAAGTGATTTCTTATTTTTTTCTACTTTGTAGAATATAAGATTTCAGGTATTTTACTAGCTTTTGTTTGCCTTTGCAAGTATAAGTGATTATTTGAAGTAAAGTAAGATAATCTACCTTCCAGTATGTGATCGATCTGGCATATTGCATTTGTTTTATTAGGCTCTGTTGCCTTATAGGCCTATATGCTATGTGGTTGGGCATGCTTGGTTCTTGAATTTTCATTTTAATTAAGGCCAATTGTTATCGTTTCTTATTTGTATTATGAAAACTTCTATTGTGCTGGTGGTCCTTGCTGAAGAAATTTAATGTTTGTAATCCATAACCAAGACATAGAAAGTGGAATTTGGAAAGCCTTGGATTTTTTGATTTCTTTGAAAAGGGTTGATGAATTTGAAAACTTTATAAGGTTTCCATGTCAACAGCATACTCACTAGTTTTGATTGCTCGGCTGCAGTTTCTTGGATACATTACCACTAGAACAACGGTTTGAAGTGTTACTCTCAAAGGTTAGTATATATTTTGACAGCATGAGCAAATGGTTTTGGGTCATTGTACCTTGCATTGGTTTGGACTTTGGAGCATTTGACTGGTTCTATGAATTACATTTGCAATACTTTTTTATATCTAATATAGGAAGGTAATTGTTGAAGAATTTATTTTATTGTTTTGATTCTTGATATATAGGTGCAAGTTTTGAATGATCTTGGTAACATCATGCTTATACTACTGCATTTAAGTTTTTGTAGATTCTCTTGAGCTTTGTTCTTTGTATATTTGGATATTTCATGCTTTCATATTTGTCAATAAGAGTGACACTATTGCATTGGTTTCTTCGAATGTTCTTGCTTCCTGTTTGTTGGCTAGATTTTCTGCATAGCATATAACCTAGGCAGTCATGAGATAAATCTCCCTCATTTACCGGTGAGGCTCCCGTGTCAGACTTGTCAATTAAAGTATGCTAATATCTAAATGGGGTTTTACTTTAACTACTCAGTTCATGAACTATAGGTGAATACAGCTTCGCAGCAAGTAAGCAGCTGTTTAAAAGAAAGAAAAATTTATAGAAGGGAAAGGGAATTATATAAACACAGAGAAGAAATGGGGAAGATGTGCATCCTAATCAATAGATAACAGAGTTGATTGCATGCACATAGAAGAAACCAATAGATATAAACACATAATTCTAAGCAAAGGTAGCTTTATATATAGATCCGAAATAACACAGTCTATTAAAAGATGTAAAATAAAAAGCAAGAAACACAATACACCGTGACACAAAGTTCTTCGGAAATCTGCTCCTGTATATTCCTTTGCTTCAAGTGGCTCTCAAGGGTTTCAGCACAAAGTCTGGAACACAAGGTTCTGCTTACAAATTCTGATCATTAACCCGGAGGTTCTTCTCCTACTTATAGAATGTAGAAGGGAAAGTACAAATGGAAGCTTTTAGTTGAACTGACACATGTGGAAGTCGGAAAAGAAACAACTGGCAATCTCCATCCTGGAAATTCCTCTTTGCATGACATGTATGATTTGCAGAATCGAAAATAAAACCTTCTATTTTGCACGTCCGCCACCTATCTCCAAGTAGTTGACTTCTTCAAGTAATGGCTTTTAAACCAATCACTTAAGTTGTATAATTTAATTGATCGCTCAATTACTTTGTCGGAGGAAAGAAGAAGGAAGAGGAAAGTGCGCCTTGTCCTTTTTCATGTCTGTATGCAGCTGATTCTTTTGCCTTTGATTCTCACCAAACTGGATCTGGGAGTAGCTGGATCTGGAAACAAGTTGGAATTGGAAACGACTGGATCTGGAAACAAGCTGGATCTGGAAGCGAGCTGGATCTTGCCTTCGCCTTGTCTTCTCTTTTATCCTTGAAGCTTTTGCAGTTCTTCTCTAGTACATGCATCAATGCAATGTTTGCCATAGATAACTCATCATCCTTATTTTTAATTGCATATGAGCAATTAAAAATTCTGGAAAGCACTCCGGATGAATGAAAATTCAATGAAGGCTTCAACTGGAAGATGGGAGCATTTGCACAAGATTTTGGAAGGAATTTTCCACGCACTGACTTCTTCACGGCCTGCATTCGAAACAAGAGGATGAAGCCTTTGTGCCAGGAAGCTTTTGCAACTATGAGATCTGGATCTGGATTTGCATCTGCATCTGCATCTGGATATGGATCTGCACCTGCATAACAAACTCTGGCAACTGGGCTGTGGATGGAAAAGCTGCAGCTCGAATAATTCCACTGCTTTTAATCTGACGCATGCAGGGAGTAAAGTTTTCTGCACGCATGAGTGAAGTCTTTCTCGCTCTGGATCTGTCTATAAATTCAAAGAAGAAGTTCCGAGCTTAGATCCGTGTCTCCAATATCTCGCAAATTTAGAAGTGATGCATGACTCACAGCTTTCTTTTTCATCTTTCTTCGCCATAGCTTTGTCTATCTTTGTCTCGACAATTCTTTTTCTTCTTATTTGACTCGAATTCTTCAAAATCGGTGCAGAGATCTGGATAATCCTTCGATTCGGAGGAATATTCAATGTATTGGACATTGATATAAGTTCATTTTCTTTATAAAAGCATCTCGTATCTAACTCTTGCAATTAATTCGCATAAAGATGGCAACCGGAGCATGCACAATGAATTTTAATCACAAAAATCTGCATAATTTAAGCCTCGCTGCCCCAAAAATTTGACGTTTTATTTGCATGCAAAGCAAGCATGAATTTTACCAACATCACCTGAGCACCTGTATCACTTCTACAAACAATTATGCAGACACAAATCAGCCTTCTTCAAAGCATGCGCCAAAACTAGAAGCTTTTAGCATCAAATACACCTTCCTCTGAGCAAAATCCTTCTCCAAATGGGGCACACTTTTCCTCTGGGCTGCACTTTTTTATGTGAATTAATTAATTCATCCTTATGGCAGCCCTTGCTTATATAACCCTCATAATTCTATAATTAATAATTGCCCTTCCTATTCCTGACAATTAATTAATTAAAAATCATGCTCTTCTCTTTAACTGATGTGTTAAAGTAGCATGTTTAAGGACAGCCATCCAATTAATTAAATTAATCCAATATAAACATCCACTCTTCACTCAACTGAAGCTTCACAGTGTGCTTTAACCTTAGCCACTTTGAAAATAGGAGTTAATTTAATCATTTAATACTTTAAAAGTATTATTTCTCTCCCAAATGGGGCTCCCAAATGGGGCTGCATTAAATAAATTAAATTTATTTAATTTTGGAATTCTATTTTTAAATTTCTTTTGTCCACTTCCTTTTGTTGACTTTTCCACAAGCCTCGGTGCCAAAAAATTGGGTGAATAAATATTAACAAATATTTATTTAATGCATTATTATTCACCCAAGGTGGGTTGCACTTTTAGTATAATAGAATTCTATTTTTAAAAACACATGGCAATGGGAATTTTTACCTATGCAAGGCAGCCCTGAAATCCCATGATCCACTTAAGTGATTTGACTTTGACAATGAAATTATTTACCCCGCGCATGGCGTGCAATAAAATCCCATGATTTCACTTCGAGTCACTTTTCTTTTATTTCACCATGGAAATTTTTACCCCGCAGGTAGACAATAAATTCCCGCCCGCCCGCGCCTCTAATTTTCCCACTTTGCAGCTTAAGTGAATTTTCTATCATGGGAAAAAGTACCTCTGCCAGTGTGCAAAAAATTCCACCGCCCGCTTCGCTTCTATTTTTCCCACTGCAACTTAAATCTTTTGTTTTCCAAAAATGCGCCCAACTCCGCAGGGGCTTTTTAGTGCACGACTTCGCCTTTTCTCAGTGAACCGGACCTCCGATGGTGACTTCCTTCGGGCATAACGTGCGTATATGTTCTCCAGCTGCTTCAAGCCAAGAATCGGGCTAACCCGGCAAAGGAATTGATCTAGAGAAATTTCACAGAAAACGAAACGGGAAAACACAAAAACATGAAAAATTGCCAAAAGTCACAAATAAAGCCCAAAACTTATTCCTAATTAAAACCCTTCTGGTATATAGGAATAATGAAATGTTCGATCACAACAGGGTTAAAACGGAGCATAGATTGCCTCAAACGGGGCTCAAAATAATTAAATACAAATTTCCCGTTGACAAATCTCGATGACAAAATATAACAATTTTGGGCATCCGGGTATTTGGCGAAAAAGGCTAATATGGCTCTTTGGGAATATCTTGGACGCAATACAAGAACTTTCAGAAATAAAAACACAAACGACCCATTATTTTAAAAGTACGGAAATTTTTCGGGTAGGGTAGTCGCAAATTTCGGAATGAAATTGGGGACACTAATGGCTTCGTCCGTCTGTGGACATCTTTTTTTCTGTCAGTGTGACAAGGGAAAAGATGAGATCCCAAAGCATCTCTCGGTTTCGTATCTTGTCTTTTGGGCACGGGATCGCAAACAAAAACAACACAATACAAAAACAAAACAAGGAAAAACAAACAAAGTTTTATTTATATACATACGGGTTTTAATCGCTTTTTAGTTCCCGAACAACTTCGAGATCTTTGCCGTTGAAAGGAAATGGTAACGCAATTCCATCCCGGTAGGCAAGGAAGAAGGTATCCATTCTTTCAACTCTTTTGATCACGAAGGGCCCTTTTCAGAGTGAATCAAATTCGTCGTGCATGCCATTCGGTTCATCTCTTGTCCCACCAGAGTACCCAATCTCCGATCTCAAACTTTCTTTCTTTGGCCTTCTTGTCAAATACTCTGGGCAAGTCCTTATCAATTCATCTGGTGGTGGCACATCCTTTCTTCTCTCCGTGATGAGTAAGTCTCGCATCATTCCTAGATTTATTTGCTACATTTCGAGGAAGAACTATCACCATATTCTTTGTTCTTCTTCGATATCGATCATGCTTGTTGAAAGTCTCCACCAAAGAAACTAAACCCCCGGGGATTTTGTTACCTTTTGGTTGACTATTCCACTATCATTGTCGTCATAACTGGATCAACTTTTTCTGTGGATCTGTTTGTCGTGGTGGTGATTTACTCCCTTCAACATGCGGACATGGGGTAGTAGACCATCTCCACTTTATAGTTTCCTTGTCTCGAATATGGACGGTGGTCTATCCGGATTCCATAAGACACCATTGGATTTGCCAAAAAGAATCTCGCCTTGAGTTTTGATTTATTGGAATGAAGTCAATAGAGAAGGCCGCAAAATCGAATGTGGTGGAAAACACTTTATCTTTGTAATGCTCCAACTTATCTCTTTTGACTTGACTTTGCCCTCGAACCTCGCTTTACTAGAAGTTCAACATCTCCTTGGGCTTTGAGGAATTTTACTCCTTTCTTCTTGGCTTGCTCCATTCCTAGTAAGAATGCCTCATACTCCACCATATGATTGGTGTTCTCGAACATCACTTGGGGAGTATGGAAATATCTCATGATCTGAGATATTAGTGAGCGCCAACTCCTAATCCAAAAGAACAACAACATGCCTTTAAACTTCGAGTCCAAACTTTTTTTTCTTCTTTTGCTGTCTCTGGCCCTGGTCGAAGTTTTGGCTTTGGAATGTCTTTATTCGTTTCCAAGAAATAGACCCCACGGTCAGATTCCTGAAAAAGAATATGAGATCTAGGATCCTCAATTTTGTGACCGTGTACTGACTTCTTTTCCGGCTCCGACTTATGGTTAAGCCTTTTGATAGGAATATGCGCACAGGACCAATCCATCTTTACTTCTCCTCCCAGTTTCTTTCTGAAGTTTCTACTCAAAGAACATCCCATAGAGACATGAATATCTCGCAACTAAGATTGTCATCCTTAATCTCTTGTTAGGAAAAGCTACTGAGCGGCTTGCACATCTTTGATTTGTCCGATTAAAGGGACTTGTCTCTCCATGGAATAACACCTTTTTATGGTCTTTGTCAAGGTAAGCCCAAGAGCATCTGCAACTTTAGCTGGCATGACATTGTCAGACGCACCTGAATCTAAAATGCAGTTGCTTAACTTGAAACCATTAAGCAATAGGGAAACATAGAACGGTTCCACTCTTTCAGAAGATGGTGAGGATTTAACAACTGCAGTGTTGTTTTGTGGAGTATTTTTGGGCTTAGGCAAAAGGCCTTTTGATGTATTGGATTGTCCTGGTGATTGTACATATTTGACTAGCCTATTTAACTGCTCAGAAAAACTCTTAGGTATTCGGCTTTTGACATTTGAACTTTAGTTTTCTTGGCATGATCAATAATGTCAAAAGAAGAAATAGATTCAGATACCTGAGCCGCTTTCTGTGGTTGAGATGAAGAACTCGCATGCTTACTTCCAGGAGCTAAGGAAGAAGGCAAAGGGATGCCCCTTCTTTGTTCGTCAGCTAATGCCTCAGCTTGGCGAGTTTGTGATCTTGTAAGTACTGCATATGTATGACCATGATCATCTTCATGAAGTTTCTCATCATCATGTTCAAATTTGTAGTTCAGGTAATTAATGTTGGAGTCGCCAGCAGGACCTATAAAATCATCATCCTCGAGCTGATCAATCAGCTTCCTGGTCTTCTTCATTCATCTCCACATTGTTTCTAGGAGCAGCTTCAATTGCTAATCTTTGGGAACTAGCAATGCGGTTCCTGGTTATTGTTGAAATTCCGAGCAAGCGGGCGATTGTTGCCCTGAGCCATTTGAGCCATTTGTTTCTTTATCTGTGACATCTCATTTGCTAACTTTTGCAATAGTGAATTGGATGTAGTAGCAGAGGATGAACTTTTAGCTCTAGAAGTGATGCTCTTTATCTTTCCAACCATGATGAGGTCGTCTTCAATTTCAACCACCATGTTTTGGGCTAACAAAAATCAGCAGGACGTGCTCTTCGTAGTTGATAGCTTACTTTAGGAAGCAAAGCATTGATGAAGAACACCTTTTGATTCTCATCATTCAGAGAAGCAGAAGCCGGAATTTTGTACAGTAATCTTTGGAATTTTGCAATAAAATCCCGCATGTGCTTATGTGGCTCCTTCTTCAACTGAGTGAGCTGAGTTATCAATGTGTTGGAATCTTCACTGGTTTGAATCTTTTCAGAACACATCCCGCATATGTAGCCCAATTGGTTATGGTACCAGGGAGCTAGCCGGTAGAACCATTCTCCAGCCAAGTCATGCACAGTCTCTATGAAGAGCCGGACATACATCTTCATGTTTGACTTAAGCTCCACAGATATGAAAACGCAACCAAGCGGTCATCTCGGATTCTTGCCATCTCCAAAGAATTTTGGAAAATTCTTTCTCGTCCCTTTATGTAGATCATGCATAGGAGTCAGATTCAGAGGCCCAAAAGTTGCTCCCCATGGGACGGGTACTAACTGATTCTGCATGTTGACTGGGGCATGTCTTCTCCTTGTGTAGACTTGATGAATAATTCCAGCAGCCAGAATGTGACGAAGGGGATCCGGATCCGGATGCATTTGCACTCATCTTCCTGGTGAAAGATTGGATTTGCGGCTTCTAACTTGAGGAGGGTGATTAAAATTGAATTGCTCCTGCAATCTGTAGAAATGATCAATCCTTCCTTGTGCCTTCACAGATCGGGTGAATGGACGTTCAGCCAGGTTGAGAGTAAAATGGGAAAACACTCGATCTCAAGCAAATGATAAGCCTTGATCTCGAAAAAAATTGTTCCCAATTGAGTCGCTAAAAATCGGGCTAGATTTTCGCATAGCATAAAACCTAGGCAACATGAGATAAATCTCCCTCATTTACCTGTGAGGCTCCCGTGTCGACTTGTCAATTAAAGTATGCTAATATCTAAATGGGGTTTTATTTTAACTACTCGGTTCATGAACTATAATCGAATGCGATTCTGCAATAGCAAGTAAGTAAGCGGTTGTTTAAAAGAAAGAAAAATTTATATAAGAAGGAAAGGGAATTATATAAACACGTAAAAGAAATGGGAAGATGTGCATCCTAATCAATAGATAACAGAGTTGATTGCATGCACATAGAAGAAACCAATAGATATAAACACATAATTCTAAGCAAAGGTAGCTTTAGATATAGATCCGAAATAACACAAAGTCTATTAAAAGATGTAAAATAAAAAGCAAGAAACACAATACACCGTGACATAAAGTTCTTCGGAAATCTGCTCCCGTATATTCCTTTGCTTTCAAGTGGCTCTCAAGGGTTTCAAAGACAAAGTCTGGAACACAAGGTTGTTAACACAAATTCGATCATTAACCCGGAGGTTCTTCTCCTACTTATAGAATGTAGAAGGAAAGTACAAATGAAGCTTTTAGTTGAATCGACACATGTGGAAGTCGGAGGAAAAAAAAAGCTGCAATCTCCATCATGGAATTCCTCTTTGCATGACATGTATGATTTGCAATCAAAATAGAACCTTCTAGTTTGCACGTCGCCACCTATCTCTAAGTAGTTGACTTCTTCAAGTAATGGCTTTTAAACCAATCACTTAAGTCGTATAATTTAATTGATCGCTCAATTACTTTGTCGGAGGAAAGAAAAAGGAAGAGGAAAGTCAGTAGTCTTGTCCTTTTTCATGTCTCAGCGCACTGACTGATTCTTTAGCCTTTGATTCTCACCAAACTGGATCTGGGAGTAGCTGGATCTGGAAACAAGTTGGAATTGGAAATGACTGGATCTCGAAACAATAGTCGGCTCTCTGGAAGCGAGCTGGATCTTGCCTTTGCCTTGTCTTCTCTTTTATCCTTGAAGCTTTTGCAGTTCTTCTCTAGTACATGCATCAATGCGATGTTTGCCATAGATAACTCATCATCCTTATTTTTAATTGCATATGAGCAATTAAAAATTCTAGAAAGCACTCCGGATGAATGAAAATTCAATGAAGGCTTCAACTGGAAGATGGGAGCATTTGCACAAGATTTTGGAAGGAATTTTCCACGCACTGACTTCTTCACGGGCTGCATTCGAAACAAGAGGATGAAGCCTTTGTGTCGGAAGCTTTTGCAACTATGAGATCTGGATCTCGCATCAGATTCAGCATCTCGCATCTGGATATGGATCTCGCACTGCATAACAAACTCTGGCAACTGGGCTGTGGATGGAAAAGCTGCAGTTCGAATAATTCCACTGCTTTTAATCTGCACACAAGAGTAAAGTTTTTCCTGCACGCATGAGTGAAGTCTTTCTTGCTTTGGATCTGTCTATAAATTCAGCAAGAAGTTCCGAGCTTAGATCCGTGTCTCCAATATCTGCAAATTTAGAAGTGATGCATGACTCCGTTGTGCTTTCTTTTTCATCTTTCTTCGCCATAGCTTTGTCTATCTTTGTCTGAACAATTCTTTTTCTTCTTATTTGACTGGAATTCTTCAAAACTGGTGCAGATCTGGATAATCCTTCAGATTCGGAGGAAATATTCAATGTATTGGACATTGATATAAGTTCATTTTCTTTATAAAAGCACCTGTATCTAACTCCTGCAATTAATTCAGACAAAGATGGCAACCGGAGCATGCACAATGAATTTTAATCACAAAAATCTGCATAATTCAAGCCTGCTGCCCCAAAATTTGACGTTTTATTTGCATGCAAAGCAAGCATGAATTTTACCAACATCACCTGAGCACCTGTATCACTTCTACAAACAATTATGCAGACACAAATCAGCCTTCTTCAAAGCATGCGCCAAAACTAGAAGCTTTTAGCATCAAATCCACCTTCCTCTGAGCAAAATCCTTCTCCAAATGGGGCACACTTTTCCTCTGGGCTGCACTTTTTTATATGTGAATTAATTAATTCATCCTTATGGCAGTCCTTGCTTATATAACCCTCATAATTCTATAATTAATAATTGCCCTTCCTATTCTCGACAATTAATTAATTAAAAATCATGCTCTTCTCTTTAATCGATGTGTTAAAGTAGCATGTTTAAGGACAGCCATCCAATTAATTAAATTAATCCAATATAAACATCCACTCTTCACTAATGAAGCTTCAAAGTGTGCTTTAACCTTAGCCACTTTGAAAATAGGAGTTAATTTAATCATTTAATACTTTAAAAGTATTATTTCTCTCCCAAATGGGGCTGCATTAAATAAATTAAATTTATTTAATTTTGGAATTCTATTTTTAAATTTCTTTTGTCCACTTCCCTTTGTTGACTTTTCCACAAGCCTGGGTGCCAAAATTGGGTGAATAAATATTAACAAATATTTATTTAATGCATTATTATTCACCCAAGGTGGGTCGCACTTTTTAGCATAATAGAATTCTATTTTTAAAAACACATGGCAATGAGAATTTTTACCCTGCAAGGCAGCCCTGAAATCCCATGATCCACTTAAGTGATTTGACTTTGACAATGAAATTATTTACCCTGCATGGCAGGCAATAAAATCCCATGATTTCACTTAAGTCACTTTTCTTTTATTTCACCATGGAAATTTTTACCCTGCAAGGTAGACAATAAATTCCCGCCTTGCCCGCTTTGCCTCTAATTTTCCTACTCAGCTTTAAGTGAATTTTCTATCATGGGAAAAAGTACCTGCAGGCGCAGTGCACAAAATTCCCGCCTTTGCCCGCTTGCTTCTATTTTTCCCATTACAACTTAAATCCTTTGTTTTTCAAAAATGCGCCCAACCCCGCAGGGGCTTTTTAGTGCACGACTTCACCTTTTCCCAGTGAACCGGACCTCCGATGGCGACTTCCTTCGGGCATAATGTGCGTATATGTTCTCCAACTGCTTCAGGCCAAGAATCGGGCTAACCCGACAAAGGAATTGATCTAGAGAAATTTCACAGAAAATGAAACGGGAAAACACAAAAACACGAAAAATTGCCAAAAGTCACAAATAAAGCCCAAAACTTCTTCCTAGTTAAAACCCTTATGGTATATAGGAATAATGATATGTTCGATCACAACAGGGTTAAAATGGAGCACAGATTGCCTCAAACGGGGCTCAAAATAATTAAATATAAATTTCCCGCAGACAAATCCCGACGACAGAATATAACAATTTTGGGCATCTGGGTATTTGGCGAAAAAGGCTAATATGGCTCTTTGGGTATATCTTGACGCAATACAAGAACTTTCAGGCAATAAAAACACAAAACGACCCATTATTTTAAAAGTACGGAAATTTTTCGGATAGGGTAGTCGCAAATTTCAAGATGAAATCTGGGGGACACCACTGCTCAATGCTACCGGTATGCTTTTTTATCCAATGGAATATTGTATAATTCTATGCAAGAAAATTTTAGAAATTTTCTAAAATTGAATGTGAGTTCCATGGATAGTTTGGATCTTGATTGCCAGTAAAATCACTTGGTCAAAACAAAAATGTTTCAATTCTCAATAATGGTGCTCTTTTATGTTGCTTTCCAACCTTTTGTGGGGCAGATCAAGATAAGGTTGGCCTATTTCCCCTTTCCTTTACGTAATTGCATATGATGCTCTGTCTAACATGGACCATCACAGTGCACACATTGCTTGCATTAAGCAAAGGATATCTGTGTCTTCTTTTGATGTGCTTTTTGCTAGATAGATATGGTAAAGAGCATTTTCTAAACTTGATTGAGTAATGTTTGCTATTCTCAAATGGCCATTTACTGTGTTTAGATCGAAATTTCTCAATCTGGTGCCTGTCTTATTTGTTGTAGTATCTAGAGGAATCAGAATAAGATAATATTCTAGGGCATATCAAAAATGTTGTTGAATCTGTAATGGTCTTATGTAGGCAAATCTCAGGTTGACATGTTTTGTAGAGGCAATGGAAAATAAAGACACTAGCAATTCCTTGACGTAATGCTCTGTTGCTCCTTTTTGGATGTATTGATGTTTGATTTTAGGAGCTATAAGGTCCACGAACAAGGTAAATCTGGTTAAAAAGGTATGGAACTTCTCGGTATTAAGTGGCTAATTCCACCATTAATGAATCTAATGTTATTTCAGAGGCATTGGGGCACAAAGTAATGTATTTTTGTCTCTGCTGAGAATGGAGGGTTCTGAAGTATAAAATGATCCACTCCTTTGGATGTTGTTGATCGTTAAATTCTATGAATAATTGGAGGATCTTGTGAGCTGAGGTATTTTCCTCTTAGAAATCCAGATTCCTCCATTAGAAAGTCAGATGACAGTCTCATGATTCGTAACGCCACAATTTCATATGAAATGAATTGTTAAGTAGTGACCAGAATAGGTCAATGGGACTACAAATTATAGCTAAAACAGGTAGCATGAGGAAGGGCTGTCCAAGGCACTACCCATCAATAGGGTATAACAAGAAATGTAAACTAAGCCCTAAGAAATTAAAATAATATTTAGAAATAGCTATAGCCAAAACAAATACAGCCTCACAATATGCAACAAACAAAACCACTTGTCTTTACCAGTATCAGAAAGAGGGTATATACTATATAGCCAAATGAGGGTATGTAAAATTGTTAACCACTGTCGTTAATACCACACTATTCCATAGAGGAGTTGGCTATCAGCCCATTACATATTCGTGGAGATGAGTAAGATAATGGGACATCATATTGAAAATAATTTGTATTTTGTGTTGTCTCTGTCAGGTACAGGAAGAGGAATATTACAATCGGCTTGCAAACACTCTCACTCTTATCTGAGAATTAGACTAATTGGTTCTGTATGGATTACTTGTTCATGATAAAAGAAACAGAGAATTTTTTTCGTCACCTTTTAGTATGGTAGAGGTTCTATGAAAAGAAGTTCCTCTTAAAGGAATGTTCTGTTACTAGTTTGGTCATTGGAACCTTTTGGTTAACTGTAGACCCCATTTAAAGCATTATAAAATATATATAGATTTGAAGATTCTTGCTTTGCAAAACATTCACATGCTCAGATATTGATGCAAACTGTTGTTTGATTTGAAGCCAATCTACCTATGACAGACTTTGCAACTCCAAGATACTTATCCTAATTATTAACTGTACACTATGAAGACAAATTATATATGGGATTGATTGAGTTGGATGAAAAGAAAGAGAAGGGTGACTATAATGTTACCAACATTTAGGATTTAAGTTCTTCAAATAACAACAATAATGGGAGTTGTCTATAATTTTCTATTGTCATTACCACTTGACCATTACAAGGATTATATTAGTTTAACTTTTTAAATTTATATATTTTATAGTGCCTTCATCAACTATAGCCATGTTAATGTGCCTTGTTTTTATTGGATATTTTGAAATTTTTTCTTTTTTCGTGTGTAATCCTTAAGTAAATGATTCTGTAAAATACAAATCTTCCATGTGACATAGAGCATTACTTTTTTCAGAGAATTTCAGAGTGCTAGTTGAAAGTGCCTACAGATACTATGCCAAAGTAAATAGGAATTAAATGATCAAAATCATGGATAGTAATTCAGTGTATAAATATAATTTTAAGGCATTTATGTTTTCCACTTAGTTTGTATTCAATTAAAAGAAAAATTTAAGTCAATTGTTCATCAGTTGTTTCACAAGATATTTTACAGAATCAAATTTCTAAATAAGCAAAATCTCCCTATGGTTTTCGTGCTCATTTTTCAGGAGTACATTCTAACTCTTACTTGAATCATCAATTCCTACAAAAGTTAAGAGCATAATATAGTCATAGTTTGAGCACGAGGGTATGATAAACATGCCATTCATTTTGTTTTCTCAAAGTATTTGAAAGTCATTTCCTTGCAAGTTAAAAAGGTTATTTCTTGTATCCCTTGCCTTGCTGATTCCATGCATAGTAGGTTTTGCTTGGATGTGGAGTCCTTTTTGAACTTTCCAACTTTCTTGAACTGATAGCGACAGCGAATCTACTGATGAAATGGACTAACAACATAAATTGAAGGAAAAATCTAAGCTAAAGAATCTACAAAAAGATTTTGAATACATCAAATACTTGCTGAATATGCTGGTTCTACCTGTGTCTTCTATGTCAGGGACGTGTTCAAGTTCTACAGTTTGAACGCCTCATGCGGCTTGCTCCTGCTGGTTCGACAGACCAAGAAGTACTCGATATACTTCAGCTATATGCACTTCTTGTCCAGGGGTGCTGGGTACCAGCTAGTCCGCTTCGTTACAGTGGAGAAATATGCAAAGTTAGGGACTATATCCTTCTCTTATTCAATAAGAATCGTTTAGTGCGCCATGAACAATTGGAAGAGCTAAAACTTCCCAAAGAGATTCTAAGAGAAGTACTAGTATCATTGGCTATTCAGAGACCTGCAGCTGGTGGCTGGGAATTTCTGGAATCCACTGATAGGTCATTTATAAAGAGCCACCAAAATATTGTGAAGGAACAAAATCACAAATGGTCAGAGAATGAAGATGGTATTAGAAATGCAGCATTGGATGTTGCACTGGGAAATAAGGATAAGATGAAATCTGCAGAAATTTCTTTACAAAATTCAAATAAAGGCAGCAGCGGAAGTAGTGGTCCAATGAAATCAAACATGAATGGTGCGGTCCAAGGTACTAAGTCAGCAAAAGTTGTTGACAGTGGTCAAGTTGGAGGTAGGGGTGCAGGGAATGGGGATATCTCTGTGAGGACAATGCCAGAAGAAACTCGAGCTGCTCTTCCTGGAGCGTTGCGTGAAATTTTAGCCAATCGCGTTTGCAAGTAACAATCACCTCCCATACTAAAATAAAATTTAGTTTGCATTTATTCATTTCCAATACCTGCTGCTAGGTCTATTTTCTTTTCAGCTTGTATAGAGCCCAGACAAGAATAATGTTGATTCCTTCTTAAATTCTGGTGTCTATGTGGGTGCCAGAATTCATTAATGGTCAAACATTATGCTAGTCCTCTCTTCTGGATTCTCTCTTTTACTTGTTCTTCAACTATTCATAGCTGGTAATCTCTTCTGTTATGCGAATCAGTTTTGTAAGGTTATTATTCCCGCTTCATGAATTTATTATAATTGAGAAAGTTATTAAAATTTATTTTGTATTTATTCTTTTCCAATTTCTGTTGCTAGGTCTTTTTACTTTTCAGCTTGTATAGAGCCTAGACAAGAATAATGTTGATTGCTTTGTAACTTTTGGTGTCTATGTGGGTGCCAGCATTCTTCAATGGTCAAACATTGTGCTAGTCCTCTCTTCTGGATTCTGTCTTTTTACTTTTTCTTCGACTGTTCATAGCTGGAGTTTTCTTTTTATTTGCAAATCATTTTTTTGAAGTTATTATTCCCGCTTCATAACTTTGTTATAATTGAGAAAGTGTAATATTTTGTGTGCACAGTTTGTCACAAATTCGTCAATCTTTACAAAATTTGGCTAAAGAAAAGTTATCCGCTCAAAAACTAAATCCAAGGGCAGTTGCAGCTGCTGTAGCTGCTTCAAAGGGGGCATCTGCACCTGAACTTGAGTTAAAAAGTGTTATTGATCAGGTTGCTACAAATGTTAATAGTGTATACTTTTTATCTTCTTTGGGGAACAAGGACTTGGATCCTTTCAGGTATAGTGTTGGGTATTCATTATTCTTCTCTTCCATATTATTTGAATGCAGGATTTTTGCACTTGTATATTGATGTGTATTCCTTTCATGCAGGAATGTGGTTATTGCACTTCTTCGTACCAAGGGACCTGGTACAGCCATTCGTAAGATAGACATAAACGAGGCATGTAAGATAAAACTTGGAAGTGAAGTTCCTCAACCTGTATATAATAAGGTGAGAATGGCGTGGACATGTTTAGTCTCTTGGATTTTCTGATCTACATTATTGGCATGCAAAGTTAGCATGCAAATTGTCATTGGATGTCAATTTCATGGTTGGAGCTTTTGAATATGAATGATCAGTAATTGTTAACATTATTTTTGATTTCACTAGTCACCATGTACATTGAGTTTTTGGAAAGAGAGGTACATATTTGTTGATGTCACGATAGATCAGGTAGATATACAACTGCTCACATCTCTGCAACTGCAATAACCACCAACATATTTCTGCCTAAATCTTCATTTTGAACATGATAAAATAAATTGTTTTAGTTGATTTTCTAAACATTGGGCTCATTTATTCAACATTTGATTTAGTAATTTAGTTGAGATATTAACTTCTGAATGTTTGATGACTGCGCTTTGGACTCTTTCGGCATAAATCTCCAGGTCATAAGAATATATTCCACTAACCTAATCTCCAAGATGGCAGCCTCCATTGGACATATCCTATGTTGGATGCCCCTCCCTCCCTCCTCTCAAGGAGATGATCATTAGAGCTGTCAGAGAGTCTATATATAGACAATACATTCAGATCACTTGGACCACTCCTCCAACCTCTCAACCCCAAAATGACTTTCTCTGCCCAACATTTCTTATAAATTCTGGATGGTACCATCACATGGCTTTACTATCTATAACATCATTGATTGCTTGGTCTGGGGATCACGGTTCACCCTTTGCCCACTGAGGATGTGCTCCGACCAATCACAAGTTGAAACAAACCACAATATTTCTCGCTCTGGTAGGATCTGTTGTTTTGTTCTCCCTAGGAAGAGGAGAACGAGGAGCAATTTATTTTCAGCTTTCTGGTTGACTAGGAAATTTGGGGTAGGTATCACTCTCATATCCACATTTTTTTTGCTCTCATGATCAGAGATGTTGAACCCTTTTTCTTTAAGAGGTTCTTGCTTCCATGCATATCAAATTACATGGCTCCTTGAGAGCTAGCAGGTTGATTACCTCCTTTCAACCCACCTCATACATTGGAAGCATTAAACACCCTTTAGATAAATCTTCACATATGGCCACTACAACATCAAAACCCTTCTCACATTTTGGGCGTCGTGGATCTGATTTATTTTGATGTCAAAGGCCTTCTAGTTTTGGTTGCCCATGGCTTTGGTCAGGGGAGACGTGTGCATTTCTAGCGTTCTCTCTACTTCTAGAGGTTCATTGGCCTTGGGTGTGATCTAGTCTTAAGAGACATCTAGGAAAGAATACACTATATCGCAGCATTTAATGTTTTAATGGTGGAAGAAATATTGATCCAATATTTTGTACATGGGAGTCTCCAAGAAGATTTATGAATAGCTAACTAATTCAAATGCATATGTGCATTTTTGTAGAAAATTGCAAGAAGATGAAGGAATCATTATGGAAGATGAAACAATTGGTCTTCCACACATGATGATTCCTATTCCAGGTGTTGCCAATGAAGTAGCATGAAGTTGTAATGGTTGCCAGCCCCAAAGGGATGGGAAAAAGGAATCATCGTGAAATGTGTTGATACTATCAAAATTCAGCATCGACATCATCAGATGTCGATAACATTGAAGCTAATGCTGGGTTGTGCAAACCATGGCTATGTAATAGGTCATGTCTGATGTTGATGTGACCTTAGAGTTCCAACTTTTAGCTCGAAAGGTATTAGGAGAGGCTTCTTGGGGAGTACACCGCTTCCTACTAGAATTGTCTAGGTTGGCTCCCTTAGCCCTGAAAATTCTGTTATCGACACTATTAGATCTTGGGTTAGTCCTGTTGTGTCAGTGGATGCAGATGTATTTGTTATTTTGCCCCGAGCTTTGCTACTTGTGGGGATGCTGGTTTTCTGCCTTGATCTGCAGCTTTCATCTTCATCAACTCCTTGTTTAATTAATGGTTCTTTACCGTACACGAATACTTGTACTTGGAGCACATGGTTTGGGTTCACCCCCTCTAGATATGCTTATATTTCTTTACGTTTTAGTTTTTAAATCTTGGAGTTCTTTTAGCTACTTTTCTATTGGAATTGAATGTACTTTTTCCCGATTTGTGAGATTGAACAATCAAGTCCACAATCGAACAATAGTGGAATACTGCAAACTAGAAGAGTATAGAATACAACACAAATATGTGGTGTCTAAAGACACCCTAAAGAATAACAATCAAATAAAATAGAATTGAAGGGATGAATGAGACTATTGATTAGGTAGAAGGCATATGACTAAAGGGTAGGCTGACCCAATATAAGGTAGTAACCCCAACATAAATATTGATTATACGTGCAAGGTAAACACTAAACTAAACATTTTGCCATTGAAATATTCTTCTTTGAACACACTCTAGCTACCAAGAAGTCTTCAAATACTCTTAACCAAGTACATAATTTACAGTAACAATACTGTGAAGATTCACAATAAATTAAAGCAAAATCCTCATAAAAAACCTAATTTTTCATTGTTTCAAGACCTCTCAAAACTTTTCAAACCAATTAAATATTCATAGACCTCTCATTTTTCATAGACCAATTATAAAACATTTAATTTTTCATTTTCTGGAAATGCCAAGTACTCCCCCCCCCCCTTACCAGGGTTGATACGTGCCTGGTACGGGTACGGTTCGGGTACGCTGTGGGTACGCACCCACAGCGCACCCACACGGTTTTTTTAAGTGCAGAAAATAAATAAAACTTGAGGGCTTTGACTGGAATTGAACCTTGAAAAGTTCGTGTGAGATACAATATTGCCAATAGGATCCGAAGGGTCAAGAGAGATGAAAGGACTTCATTTGGTTGACTTACTATTTAGGGGCTTTCTTGTTGCTCCTCATGGGTCCTTTATTCTTCAGTTAATTTGGAAGGCATGGGAACAAGTGAAGCACTTGGTGGTTGGGCAGCCTATCTTCTCTTCCTTTGACACTAGGTACCAAGCCTACAAATCGATTTCGTTGAATCTGAAATATAATGACAAGATCCTTGCCTTGACAAGAGGCTGCTCTGCCCTTCTTTGGTTTGAGAAAGGAATTAGAATATTTCATGACTTGTACAGATTTGGGAAGTGGATGGAATGGACAGACGTTAAAGCTTTCTATAAGCTTCCTCAATCTCAGTTCAGAATGTATACAATGCTCAGAAATGTTTTCACTGCTCCCTCTACTGGACTAATTATGGAGGATGATAATGACTTTTGGGATACTATGAGGTGGCTCAAAGGGCCCCCTCTCCAAGAGGCTACCTTCCAAACAACTCTATGAAAAGATTGCCTTCTCCCCAGACCTTTCCCTGGGCCTTAACAATAAGTGGAATGTTTGTGAGCCCATTAGTAGATGGACTCATAGATTTAATGTTTTGTGGTCTTCTTGTATTCAGTCACAGAAATCTTGCTTTAGATGGCTTCTAATTCATAATAAGCTTGTTGTTGGCTTCTAATATTTTGCTGAGCCTATAAGCTTGTTGTTTTCTTTAAATTTTTATAGATATTTATATTTTTTACTTTTTAAAAATATATTGTACAAACGTATTCACAGCGTACCATACCCACACCTGTATCCGTAGCTATACTAAAACAGTCTAGCAATTTTTTGATATGACAATATCTAAAGTTATTCTAAATATTTTGTCGAAAAATAGGTGAAAATTCCTGAATGTCTTAGGAGAGAGAAACCATAAAATGCATACAAAAATGCATCCAACCTTCAAACTGGGAAAACTCATGCTTGTTGGAAAGCTTTCACAAAACCTAACCGAATCTGAAGAAAAAACAGAAAAAATTGGATGTATTTTCTGTTACTCATGGTCTAATATGAAGGTTGAAAAATCTTGTTTGGACCATTTGACCTGTTAAAACTCAGTTCTGGAAAAATGCAGAACTATAACTATCCATGACCTTTGGCAAGCTTTCTGTCAGTATAATTTATCTATCTGATTTTATAGCAATTTGATGACAAACCCTAGTTTGAGCATAAAAAGAGAAAAATGAAGAATTATCAACTTTTCTTCAATCTCCATATGAATAATGGCGATTTTCAATTGCCGACAAATGAATCCTTTTGAGTTTCAGGTCTAAGAGGTTCTTTCTAGATCTGACCATAAGCCCTAGATCTCAATATATAACTTTGGGAAAAAACAATTGACATATCTTCCTTGATCTCTTGTTCCGTCAATAATGCATAGAAACCTGATATTCACCAATTTTTGCAAAGACCTCGAAGCATAATTTTAAGTTGCACCAAAATTGCCTCAATCGACACTTGTGCCAGAGAAAAGCCTTTTTGAAGCTGCATTGATTTTTTCTGAAAAAGTGCAGAAAATTAACCATAGTTTCAAAATGCGAATTCCAACCGGCCATAAATCCCTCAATACTGCTTAGAATTAGGACAATGACCATATAATATCCCCTTCCCAATCGAAGACCCTTAGCCTATTTTGTCTACCCGACGGCTAAGGGGAGATCCTAAGGGTGACTTAAGTCAATTGTAAGTTATTATAAAGTGCCATTAATAAAAGAAAAAAATATAGAGCACTTATAATAATTTATATGACTTAATAATTATTAAATCTAGGATGGAAAAGGCCCAAATATAATTTGTTATCCATCCTAGGTGAAATGGCGACTTGCCTTAGAAAGGGAAATGGGAACTTAGAAAGGATAAAAGCCCATTTCATTGTGTATTCCCTCTAGGAAAAATGCAACCAGCTTTGGGAGGGAAAAATAAGTATGAAATATCATAGTTACCAAGAGACGGGTACGGGTACGTGGAGATGGGTACAGGTATTGGTACGACATTTTTTAGAAAAGTGGGAGACGGGTACGGGGAGATGGCAATATATATGAAATTACTAGAAAAATACTATTGTACATTATTAATTTATTTAGATTCAGAATGCACTATTTCTGTTATAGATTACTAAGTATCCACATAAGACATTGATTCCATCTTAAGAATAAACTGCACTTCAGGATTTAATGCATTCATAATCAAGCACAAGGCTACTGCGTGTGCATGGTGAGGTGCAGAATTGGGAGAGAAGTGCGTGTTTTCATCCTTTATGGTCATGACTATGATCTCAAAATTTGTTTCGAGCTCATTTTTATTGTTAATTGTATTAAGATGCAGGTTCTCATTGTTGTTAACTGTACAGAGTCCTACTGACACGTTCTCAATGCTGGACTCCAAGAATTCTGCAGGCAGTAATAAACACACTAATGCGCTGGTCAGGATGAACAGAGCCATACCCACATAATCTTGGGAAGTTTTTCCTTGATTGAGGAGGCAAATAATGCAAGTTTGTGAGTTGAAATGGTCCCATCTGGTTTCCTAGGGATCAAGTTGATTAGTAGCCATTTGTGGAAAAATAGTTTAAATGGGATTGATTTTCAATTTTTCAGCAGTGGAGAAAGATTGAAACTTCAGCCACATGGTGGGAGCCACAATTTTTTATCTTCAAAATCTGTGTGCAGAATGCACATATTGTGGGAAGAGTACATTGTAACAAAAATATGCAAACAATCCTTGTGTGTGTGTGTGTGTGTGCGTATGTGTGGGGAGACGGGAGGAGACGTTAACAAAGGTTCCCGCGTATGGGAGACGTACCCGGTATGCGTCCCAATAGGTGGGGGCACGTCTCCCTGCAACTATGTTAAATATAATTTGTTATCCGTCCTAGGTGAAATGGCGACTTGTCTTAGAACAAAATGGAGGGTGGAAAATGCATTGAGAAATTCAATGAATGTTGATTGGATGTTTAAGAGGTTGCCTTTGGGTCTCTTCTTTCTTTATAAGGAGAAGTCGACTTGCTTAGGCATTCATGCTATGATCATTAACTAATTTCTACATTGTGTTTGAAGCTTAGAGCTTTTGCATAATTTATTCCAAGGACGAAAACCCTTAGGAATTAACTCTAGATGACGAAAACTCTCATAGAGTTGTTGGGAATTTCCTATTCGTGGACATCCATTGTACTTCCACAAATTTTTGTTATTCTAGTAGTGTTTTAATGAATTTTTGCAGCTGAGAATAAAGCAGATTGGTGTAACGCCCGCAAAAAACGACGTTAGGAACACGTTTAAAACTAACACTTAACCTAAAAATTGCGACTCGATTTTTTTATTTACCATAATACAATTTCACAATGAAAGTAAACTTTCTTTTCCCATTGAGCATAGCTCATTTATTTTAAAACAAAGAACTTCCTCACAATACAACCAAAACTACAAATAAAGAGAATTACTTTCTTTTCTATTTCACAAAACTAACTTTACAACACAATTTTTTTTTTTTTCAATATACAATACAACTTTCATAACCAACAATTGAATGCAACTTTCCTTCACAAGATCAATACAATGTCCTCCACTTAAAGTGGGAAATCATACAAGAATATAAGCTAAAAATGGAATACAATATTACAAGTTCCTCCACTCTAAGTGGGAATAACACTAAGGAAGTTTTATCACAAGAAGGATTTCATAAGGACTCCAACAAGAGCTCCAAGCTTCACATCACCAACAAGAGAGCTCCTTCATGATTTGCTTGATCCACAACAAAATGGGGGAGAGGCAACACTCTCCACCCAACCAAAATATCCAATGAGGAGAATCCATCCTCCTCATTGCCCCCGAGCCCCAACCACATTACAATGAGAGGTGAATCCAACACATGGCAACAACAAGCTTCCACAACACAACACCAAATATTTCACAACCATTCCAAGCACATTCAACTCAACTACAACACAAGAAGGAAAAACAACAAAATAAACAAGGCTTAAAAATGAAAGCCAAAGGAGCAAGAACCTATGGGAGGCCACTTATGCCTCCTAATGGGAAATGGGTGCCCACCTTAAAACCTCCAATACATATCTCAAAACCCCTACACACTCTTATGCCTCCCTCAAGTACCTCTTATGCCTCCCACATACTCTTATGCCTCCCTCATTCTCTTATGCCTCCTTATAAAACAACCAAGTAAGAAATGTAAACATTCTTTGTCCAAGGTGGGGCACCCAACCCAAACTCCTTCCAAAACATGAAGTAAACTCTTATGCCTCCCTACATGAATTCTCCCCACAGTCCCCTCCTACACCACACATAGGCAATCTACCCAAGCATCCAACAAACATAACAAAACATTCAAAACAAACACATACACACAAAAAGAAAGAAGACCAGTAAGCAAGAGTAAAGATCCTACCTTTCCATAGTAGAGTTTGTTCAAAGAGTCAATCTTCAAGCTCTTTCAAACCCAAGCAATCAGCAACAAGCTCCCAAAAAGACCACAAGCTCTCCAAAATCATCTAACTCCCAAAAATGCAAGAGCACAAAATAATGAAGTAACTCCCAAACAAGCAAACGAACTTCAATAAATATAAAAGGGAGAGAGGAGGATGATGTGGCTCAAAGTAGGATGCCACCTCATTTCCTCTCCATTCCACATCACCCTAGTCAACCCCATACTCCAAAGCACAATTAATAAGTGGTTGAAGAAATGACATTTTACTTACACACACAATTTAAGCCCACACCGCTCAAGGACAAAATTAATTACAAGAAAGAAAGTGCAATAAAGATTTTACCTTTTTATTTTCCCAAAACACCTAATGGTGTCTAATTTTGACCCCCCAACCCATAGGTTGGGTTGACATAGCAATTTAAGAGGTGTGAGACAAGTTTAACTTGTCCCACAAGCCTTCAAAATTGGCCCTTAAGGCCAAATTCGAATTTCAATGAAGGGGTAGAGTGTACAACACTCAAGATCTTAAGCACTCAACTTACAACACAAAATCCAAGAGCCATCTAGTCTAATAAATGAATATCTTTGACCCATTCTTAATTTAGTTTAGCACAAGATTAATTAACTTAAAATAAGACACCTAAACTCATTAAAGATAAAAGGGAATATGCACCAAAATCTAAATAATTAATCCAATAAATTACATCACTAAACATCACATACTAGCATAAATAAAGGAACTAAAATAAAAGACAACACAACCCCCTTGGTCACAATTTACCCCCTAGAATAATTCAAACACACACAAATACATGTTGCCATGATGACCCTTGTTGAATTCACCTAGAATTCCAATGTGGTTGGTCTTCAATCCTCCGATGTTTGTTGTGAATAATTTTACTTGCAAAACACATAAATACCTCTCTCGGCCTCGTGGCCGCATTAAAACATCTAAGATAAAATATGTAATATAGATCCACAATCATCTATATATGCATCGAATCATCATCTAGGCAATTATGATGCCATTTACAATTTCTAACATCTCTATTCTACATTTTATCCATGTCAAAGTGATCATAACATTAGTTCAATTATTCAGGCCTACTCGGTGTGTGACGAAAATATCGCATGTTAGAAATATATAGAACCATATTAATAGCATATCATCATCAATATCAAAATGTCTCTAGAAGTCCACACACATCATATATGAATCGAAATCAACAACAGTCCAATATCTCTAACATCTAACCATCATGCTAAATCAAAAACTACAATAATATCCAAAAGCATGGTCAATAGTATCAAAATCAACAAGTAAGAGTGTTGAAGGGAAGTGGGCACTACAATTGGTAGAGGGTTTGTGGATGATAGTTGAGCAGCTGCTAATATTTTAATGGTGGAGCGACCCACTCCTTGCCAAATTTGAGTTGTTCTAGAGGTACTCCGGATCTGTTTTGCAACGCCCTATCTATATCAGATTTTTGTGCATCAAAGCAAATATATTGTTAAAATATAGCACTTTATATAGCATGTAAGACAATTATTTAGTTGTTCGGTTGGTAATCTGTTCAACCAATCTGTAACCACCTCTTCTCATATAAATAAACCTCTGCCTGTGTCATTTGAATAGTGCAGTTTGCTCTCTCTCTCTAATTCTTTCTTCTCTTTGCATATGCTAACATTGGTATCAGAGCGATCAGTTCGCAGTTCGAGGAAGCCTTGTCAACAGGTACGAACTGGAAGTTTGGGGAAGCCCTAGTAGGGCACAAACTGAAAAGGGAAAATCATGGGTCGTGTATATGCAAGAGTCGTGAAGCCATTTGTGGCAGATCTAGTCGCTAGGAGAAATCGTGGGCAGAGCGAAGAAAAACGAGGACAATACAGTCGGTTTTTTGCACAAACATGACTCGGTTCGAAGCAGTTTGAAGGCAACCAAGAGAGACTATTTTTTTGGAGGGCAAAAGACACATGAACCTATTGTGTGAAAGGAAAACGTGGTTCGTGGCTACCCTGGCTGGCACTAAAAACGTGGTACGTGGGTTCCTGGCTATAGCAATACCTAGTTGAAAAGCCAAAAATCGTGGTTCGTGGGCAAACAAAGGCAAAGTCCAGTCGTGAAGGCATGTGCTGTGTCGACAGCGGTAAAGTCGTGGGTCGAAGAACAGATGAACACGAAAAACGTGGTCGCAAAAGTCGTAGAAACCCAGTCTTCTAAAGGAATTCGTGGCTGGTGGCATCTTGTTCGTGGCTGGTGACATCAACAACATCATTCGAAGTGGAGGGCATTTGAATGCTAAGTTGTTGGAGCAGAAATCGTGTGAAGAAAGGAGTTAATATTCTCGAAGGATTCGAGGGCATCATTTGGTTTCTATTCTTCCTTCTGAAAAGTCGATGAATTAATATTCATTTTTCCAACAAAGGTACCGGTCTTTGGATCATAGACTCTGCCCGCACACTTTTCATGTCGTAGGGACTGGTATGTTTCATTTACTGCAAATATATGTTTTGAATTAGTAGTACTAGCTGATGGAGAATCACTTGCAGTAGAAGGGATAGGAGATATATGCATTGTATTAAATAATACTCATAAATTTTTGGTACGGAATGTTCGATATGTACCTTCTTTACAAAAGAATATTCTATCTATTCGTCAATTGACTGAAAATCCCAATATTTCTGTGGATTTTTGTGGAAAGAAGTGTGTTATCTCTGATGTGAAACAGAGACGGATAATTGCCCTTGGTATTGGGGAAGGTGGTCAATATCGACTTGTTGATCCGGCTACGATCAACATGAATGCATGTGTGGAGGACAACTCCACCATTCAGGATGTGCAGGAGGCTGCAGTGCCTTGGGAGGAAGCCATTCCTCACAAATCTGTTGACTTGGATACAGTCAACCTACATGCACCTATTGTGGAGGGAGCATCCACTATTCCAAATGCACTGATGATGCATGGTGAGATGGCATGCCCAACCACTCACTCAAAGGTACTTGCTCGAAGGACAATAGAGCATGAACAGTTTGCTCATTGTGTTGATCTTTCCCAACAGAGGGGGATAGATGAGCAAATAGATGAGGAGTTGATTCTCACTCCTACCACTGTTGAGACAGAGATGGTTATTTCTCCTACTATTGCGGAGTTGGTTCTAACTCCTACTGCACAGATGGTCACATTTCTCTTCTTGAAAAAGTTGGATGAGCACTACATGGTGGTGCAAGGATGTGATCGAGGTGACTTCGATTGCAGGATAATTGAGTCTTTGTACAGACTCCAACAAGCTACACAAGCCTGGAATAGATTTTTCAATCCACATCTTCGAGGTTCTGATTTCAACACTCTGGAGATGGGGCTGACACTCTCAGCCATTGGTGATTCATCACTGGTCAATGAATCACGTAATAGAGAACCAATGGACCACTTGCCATATCCTTTGTTCATGGGACCAGATTTTTGTTTTGCGGTTCTTCTTCATTCGACAACCGCAACACAATCATGGACTAATGATTTTGAAGTACAACCTATGGCACAATCTGTAGATGTAATGACTAAACATATGGGCTTTAGGAAATTTGTAAAATTTCGGGACAAACTTTGTCTTGTTTCCGGTTTAGTCATTAAGAGGGGGTGTTAAAATATAGCACTTTATATAGCATGTAAGACAGTTATGTAGTTGTTCGGTTGGTAACTGTTCAACCAATCTGTAACCACCTCTTCACATATAAATAAACCTCTGCCTGTGTCATTTGAACAGTGCAGTTTGTTCTCTCTCTCTAATTCTTTCTTCTCTTTGCATATGCTCACATATATTTCAAGAAATTTCAAAGGTATAAATGCCATTTTTAGCCATATTAATTCGCAGATTTCTGGGTAATAATTCAGCCCTTATTCCTCTAAAAATCTGAGTTCTATTGCATGTATGGACTCTTAAAATTCAGGAGATTAATATAGAGTGGGAAAGCATATTTTTAATTGTTGTTTTGTGATAAACCCTAGTCGCTTTTTCCAAAGAATATTTCAGATCTGTACTGTGTCTTAAATCTGCAGATTTGGTCTTGAAAAATTATCTATTTCAGTTGGGAATGCAAAGAGTTAAGCAAGAGGACTGGTTTATGTGGATTTCTCAATAAACCCTAGTCGCATTTCCTCTAGATAAAATACAGATCTGTATGATAAAATTCTGATTTACATGTGTTAAGCTTGCATTTGGTTGGGGATTGCCTAAAATCTGTTTAGGGGTCAAATCTGTCCATTTGGGGACATTACCAGACCACTTGTCCAACAAAAAATGCATCCAACCTTCAAACTGGGAAAACTCATGCTTGTAGGAAAGTTTTAGATAACCCCTAACCAAATCTGAAGAAAAAAACGGAAAATATTGGATGTATTTTCTGTTATTCATGGTCTAATATGAAGGTTGAAAAATCTTGTTTGGACCATTTGACCTGCTAAAACTCAGTTCTGGAAAAAATGCAGAACTGTAACTACCCATGATCTTTGGCAAGATTTCTGTCAGTATAATTTTTCTATCTGATTTTACAGCGATTTTGTGACAAACCCTAGTTTGAGCATAAAAGAGAAAAATGAAGAATTATCAACTATTCTTCAATATCCATATGAATAATGGTGTTTTGCAATTGCCAACAAATGACTCCTTGTTGAGTTACAGATCTAAGAGATTCTTTGAAGATCCTACCATAAGCTTTAGATCTCAATGTATAACTTTGGGCAAAAGCAATTGACATGTCTTCCTTGATCTATTGTTCTTTTCCCTTCACTTCTCATGGTGTATCATCACTAAATACTACTTTATATAACTGGCTTCTGTTTCTCCTTAAGACCTTAAATCATTTCTAATTGAATATCATATGTTTGAAACGTCTGAAATCAATGTCTGGAGAGTCCTTTTCATTGTGGGCCATTAAACTTCTGGAAACAAATTCTTGCCTCTTGATCCCTTAATTGCTTTATTGGCTGGTCCTCTTCTCCAAATTTGTATTCTTATGTGTACAATCCCTCTCATAATGTCCATATCTTTTGAAATGGGTGCATTGTTTTGACCTAGACTGTCCACATCCCTACCTCTTGGATTTTGGCTTCTTACTCAAAATATTTTGACCTCTTCATCTCTGTAGTTGCAATCACCTCTTCATTGATTATCTGAATTAGTGAAATACCTTAAAGGCTCATCATCCCTTTTTTGTTTTTGCTTTTCGGTAAATGAATGCTTTAGACTTTCAATAGTGGCATTCACTTTTTCTTCAGCTTGACATAGCAAATGACTTATTTGTAAAACCTTCATTTTGAACAAACAACTCCTTGCTTGTTATCGACATTTCAAATTTCTTGGAGATACTTCTCAGGATTACCTCAACCATACTTTTTTGACTTATATCTTCACCCATTGTACTCATTTTAATGCTTTCTTCTTATATCTGTCTGAAAACACTAGTGGACTTATTTTTCTCAATCTCATGCTTCAAAATTTTGTTCTTGAGATTTCTAATTTTGCACCGAATGGTGCCTCAAGGCATTTTCTAAGACATTTCATACTCCCTTTAATAATTTTTGTAATTGCGTTCTTGGAAAAATTGAGTTTGTGACCGAGATGAAGATTATTAAGAGATTCAGTGCTTTATTCTACTAGTTTTCAGTCACCTTTTATTATAGCTTTTCAATCACATATTGATCTAGTTTTTCAATGTTTTTTTGTTTTCCTTTGACAGCTTTTCATCCTTAGGTAAATTTTAAATCCCTCAAAAAAATTCCATGATCCCTTTGATTTGAAAATTTAATGGGATTCACCATATTAGGTGGTTGAACTTGAGAAAACGAAAAACACATTTGTCCTCAAACTGGGGCTCACATAACTTAAATGCAAGGCAAAGGACAAGGCCTCCCTTAACAGAGCTTCCACATAAGAAAATATTGCACAAAACTCAAATAAGAATGTAACATAAATAAATTTCATTGAATATATGTAAAAAAATATAAATTGGGGAGTGGAAGATTTTGCCTGCAGCTCCTACTGATGTGCACTCTTCAAGCTGCTTGTATCTGCTGCAATAGTCCATGCTTGGGTCTCCTGCCGGTGCAGCGGACCCTCTCCAGTCTTCCTTTGTGCTCTGGAGTCTGCAACATCAACATCCTTTACAGGGAAAATGGGATTATGTACAAAAATGAAAAAAGCCCTGATGAGAATTCTACAGTATTAAAACAAAATCTGACCAGTTCACGAGCTTTCCCTTGGGGATTTCCTCCTGTTATTTGCAATGCCAGAGTTGTAGATGATCAATTTTTTAATTTTGCCTACTAATTTTCTCAGTTGAACATGTCCCCCAACAGAGACCAGCTACTAATTTATCAAAAGCATAACTTGACTTCATACTCAAACCTGAATTCTAGTTTGAAGCATTGACAAGCTATAGAAGATGCACTAATCACATACTGTCATGTGCTGATCATATAATTAATTACATCAAAATTAATATTCATAGTCATCTTGCTCTTCATCAAGAGCATCAATATCAACATCATGTGGTGCACTAGAACCACAAGGACTACCACTCCACAAGCTCCACCACTCCACTAGCTCCACCACTCCTGCCAACTATACTATGCCTCCCAAGAGAGTCAATGTCAAACAATGACTGGTGTGAAAGGGAAGAATTCAGGTCAACATCCTCGGGATTTATATCCCAATGCTTTGACAACCCCTCATTGTAATCAAGCTTCTTGTGGGAGATAAGGCACAAGTTTGAGTGTATGTAGACCAAGTCCTTGGCCTTTTTGCTTGAGCTTGTTGCGCTTTTGTGAGTGGATGAAGTTGTATGTGCTCCAATTCCTCACAAGAAGATGAACTTGCAACCTATATTAAAATTTATAAAAGGTAAAAGTTAAAATTCAAGTTTTAAACAAAATTAAAAAAAAGAAAGTTAAAAATTCAAAAAATAATAAACTTACCTGTGACAAGACCTTGATTGCAAGATTTTGAACGGTTGGTGTTGCTTGGCCATGGAGGTGCCACCACATATGTGCATCCTTCTTGTATTTGTCCCATGCATGGCACCAAGGCTTTGACCTTGGGAGGTGATGAAATTCCCAAACTCGGTCATAAATGTGTCTTCTACCTCAGGATCGGAAAAATCTTGGCTAATGCCAACTTGAACCCTTCGGCCACTTCCACGTCCCTATATGGTGCCACCCTCCTCGGCAAAGAAAGGATCTCTTGTGCTATAAAATCGAGGAGTTAATGCAAAGGCAAGGAGATGTAGCGGGGTGGTCATTTTGTTCCACCGATCGATGAGGATTGAATGCACTTCTTTGAAAAAAAATTCCTCGGGATCTTGCTCCTTTGCACTAATGACAACTTTTATCTTCTCAATCATTGAGTCGATGTCATCATATACTTCTCCCAAACATGGATGATCCATGTCTGTGAAACGAATCATGCTCATGATGGGCTCCGTGATACTCAACAAATAGTCTACACGGCCCCACCAATCATCATCTAGGACCATATTTTTCAATCTTTGGGCCCATTCTTTGCTTGACTCTTTCCATACAACCCACATGTTGCTTATGACCATGCATTGTAGTGCCTCTTTCACCTTCACAAGTCGTCTCAAGACGATTGTGTGAGAGGCAAACCTTGTCTCAACAACCTATTAAAAAAATAAAACAAAAGAAAATTAAAAAACTTATGAAAATAAAAATCTACAAGTAGATACTAGGTATTAAACAAATTTAAAACATAAAAAAAAATACAATTTACTAAATAAAATAAAAATAAGAAATTTACAAGTACCTTCAACAGCTCCAAAGAAGAGAAGTTTCTAAACATGGCTTGGGAGAGGTGATGGTTTGTGATGAACATCTGAATCTCCTCTCCCTTGGCATACACTTGGCCTATCCACGGAATTTTTTGCCAATCTTTTGAAGCATGAGGTTGAGCGAGTGGACAATGCAAGGTGTCCAAAAATGTGTGGATACCTTGCCTCCACCAACATCCCCATGGCCTTGCAATTTTTTGCATTATCCGTAATGACTTGGATAACGTTTTGAGGCCCCACCGCCTCAATGGATTCAATGAGGATGTTGGCAATGAACTCCCCATCCTTCACACATCCCTCATGAATCAACGACCTTTAAAAAACATTGCCCCTTTAGGGCACACTACAACCACATTGATAAGAGGCCTATTGCTTGCATCTTTCCATCCATCAAAAATGATGGAGACCCCCATTTTTTGCCCATGAATCCCTAATCGGCTTGATGAATTGTCAACATATTGTTTCTCCTTGGCCAATAGGGTGGTGCAACTTTTTCATACCTTGGCCCTTGGTAACCTTTTGGGGCCTCATTCATCACTTTTTATCATTTCCTTCCAATATGGTGACCTAACCACATTGAAGGACAATCCGTTGGCATACAAGCATCGAGCAATATGCTCATCCGCAAGATCTCTCACCTCATTTTGAAAAGACCTCTCCAATGGTCCTTTTGTTCTCTTCTCTTGCTTGAAGGAGTATCTTCATCCTGTGGGGGGTGATGGCAAAAATGGATGTCTTGGGGCCACCACAGTGGAACCGCTAGCAATAGTAGGTGGGGCCATTGGTGGCTTCCTTGATCCTGTCCCTTTTTTTAACAAAGGGTGACCCATTTTCATGGCGTAGGTTGTTGCTTCCTCTTGCTCCTTGATAAATTCAAGAATTTGTGTTTTTGACATTGGAGCAAGATGTGTCCCCTTACATCCTCTAAGACCCGTATTAGGTATGTGACATAGGTGGGCCTTCACTCGACTATATGAACTATGGTGCATAACATTGCACCAGTTGCATCTCCATTTAGCCCCCCCCCCACCTGGAACCAAACTTAGAACTGTCACATGTCTCCAAAGTGGTGATTGTTCATCATGTTCAAAGTGAAATTGCTCTTGACCCACTGACCCAAAACTAGTTGACATTGTGATTGTAAAAATGTAGCTGCAAGTTAAATAAACATGCAAACTATCACCAAAAAAAAAAAAAAAAAAACCCTGCAACTTGGGAAAAAAAAAAGTTCAAGATTCAAAAACTTACCTTGGCAGCGAATGGGCTCCTCAATCACCTTAGGAATACAATTGCAATGAAGTTTGATGAAGCTTCAACCCTGAGTGAGCAATGGAAAGTAAGTATGCAAAGAGAAAAAGAGAGGATAGTTACGATAATGCAATTAAATTAGAGTTCATTGTCTAATATAATGTTGTCAATCTAGATCTTAAATACTGCACAATTGACAATCTTATGGAGATTCTGATTTACATTTTCCTTATTGAACAATTTTTGAAGGCATTGTCTCATCTCAACTTTTGGCTCCGAGTTTTAAGCTTGTTATCCCATCACTGCTTCATCATTTTGTGCACATTATACCCTAAAGGCTACCAATGATGAAGACTATACGGTTTGTTCTTTTCAATGGACATGCATTATATTTAAACCAGAGGGTATCTCACCTCTCAACATGATGCATGCGCACTGATCAAGTTTGGGACAATTAAGTATGGTAAGCTATGTTCTGTATTATAATGCCACTATTTTTTTATACAGAACAGACCATGCAAAATATATAACGGAGTACACTCTACCATCTAGGCATGCATAATTTAAGATTTGAGGCACATCCAAAACCAAAACCAAAATAAAATAAAATCCTAGCATGGTAAATAAAAGCTATTGTCTTTGCTATAGTGGCACTTATAGCATAGGAAACATTTTATGCCGTGTGTCTCTCTCTGCGTTGGCAACAGCCAGAGATAGTTGTTTATTTAGTCGAATTAAAACTGCTTATGGGATATTTATTTGTTCTGCAAAATGGGTCTTCTTTGTTAATGTCCATGCTTCCTTTTCTGTTATCCGAGGATGTTAATATAGTCTCTTTGGTTGCTTGGTTCCTCTCGATAAATGCTTATTTAATTTACAATATATTACATACTCTGATATTCTCTTTATGTATAGGTGATGAAGGAGCTATGTATTTCGAGAGGAGGCGGATGGGTGTTAAAAACAGGAGATGGAAGACCGGAATAGTATTCTGCTCACTTGTGTCATGTTTGGGAAAATTTGGTGACAAATGTAGTTCTGTTGACAGGAAAAGAAGTGCACGAACTACACTGCACTCCCTAATTCTTCTGCAACTCTAAGAAATCAACTCATGTGGCATATTATTTACATTGAATTCAATCATTGCGAGGTTACGTTTCTATGTTGTCTACCATTGTACCGTATAAGAAGGTTTGGTGCATCCCATTACAGGGGTTGAGCTTTATTAGAAATTCGCTTGAAGAGATAGCTGATTATTTGAATAAAAGTAATTGACAGGTGCATTTTATCTGGGAGATCTTCATTTTTCAGTATGAAGATCTGTGCAGCCGAATTGAAATGCCAGCATGAATTTTTTTCCCGATATTCCATGGTAACATGGATTTTTAATTCATCAGGTGATGATATTCATTATTTAGTAATCAATTTATTGGTTACCTAAATCTGCTGGACTTTCTATTTAAGGCACACTCTCTGGATAGATTTTGGACAAATATTTAAAGGAAAATCTGATGTAATCATAAATTTGTATAAAATGATAATTTTTGGATGATATGTTCAATCTATTGGCTTTAATTTTATGTTTTCAGTGCTTTGAGCTAGATTGGCACCCTTAAACAACTCTTCAATTAAGGCTGAACTTTTTGTTGTTCTTGAACAACTCTTCAATTAAGGCTGAACTTTTTGTTGTTCTTGTACAGCTGTTCCACGAATGATTTCCTTGTAATTGAATGTTGATCACGTGAGTTTCAATGTTTGTTGAGCTATTCTACTGAGCTAGAATAAAGTTTCATTCTTGCATCTCTGTTTTTGCTTTTTTCACCAAGATCAAAAAAGCTTTCTTTGCTTTGAGAAAATGGATTGTAAGAGTTTCTGAATGAAGAGCTACACGTCGAGTACCAGATACAGCCCAGTCTCATTATATTTCAAGGTGCTCTCTAGTGTATACTATTAGCACACACACTTTTGCTATTGTTTGCTATTTTGAGGTGCTTAATTTTCTGAGAGCCATGTAAAGAACAAATTAAACTCATTTATGAAGTCTTTCCAGTTACATTCTGCAAGAATAATAATAGCCTGATTTTGGCCGAGCCATCGACATCTCTTTGCATTGTCCCTTTTTTGGTGCAAAGCATTGGCAAATTGAGTTGAAAGCCTGATCCAGAATGGCTGGATCTAATGCTTAAATTTTTGTTTTGATAGTCACTTTGCTTCTGTATTTTGTGAGAAGACTAGCTTATTTATATGGTCTTTCTTGTGCCATCTTTGAATATCTTTTTGAACTCTCTAGATTCTATGTGAGCATGGCAGGATCATGTATTGAATATTTGACTAATGGGTAACTATGCTCATGTTACATCAGTTGACCTTATCAGCCTCTTTGCCGTCATCATTACACTTTCAAGTGTTGGTTAAAGTCTTCTTCACAATGATTGACCCCAAAACACATCTGAGATATTCAGGTACACCTAATTGATCAAATTTTATACCCTTGCAGTTAGTAGGTTAATGTTATTCATGTCATCATTTGGAGAGAGCGACCTGGATCACTTCAAAGATGAATTGCTTTAATGGTGTCCATTTTGGTAGTTTATGAAATGCCGGTGACTTTGTGGTGACATGATGGCTTGATAAGAGGGGTTTTTGGTGATGATATAGCTATCCTAGGATATGCACATGCAAGGAATTCGGTAGCAACTTTTGCAGTGTTGTGGAAATATGTAGGGGCACTTGGGAAAATGTAATGTCCCTCTTTCTCGATTAGTTCAGTCGAAGACCTTTTGGCCTGTTTTGTCTACCCGACGGCCAAAAGGGTGTTTTCAAGGGTGACTTCGGTTTATTATTCTATTATATGGTGCTCGAATTAAAGTAAAATATCATTAAAGCACATATAATGAATTAATAGACTGTTTGAGTGACTTTGACTTAGGAAAGTGTATTTAAATAAATTAATAAACTATTTAAATGCACTTCCTAGCCAAAAGTGCGACTTGTTTGGGTATGATTAATTAAACCCAAAAATGCGACCCACTTAGTAAAGCAAAATAATTAATTAAATATTAATTATTGGGTTTTAGCCAAAAAGTGCGACTTGGATATTTGGAAGGGTTTTTGGCTATATGAAAGAAAATGCGACTTGGGGGAGATTCATTCAGATTATTATTATTATTTTCACAGAGCAGTTAGCACAGAGCTTTTTTGGAACCATTAATCCAAGGGTGGAAACTCTATGGATTATTCCTCTCTTGCGACGGAAACTCCAGGAGCAAGAGAGAAGTTTCCATCTAAGAATCTTCATTGTTTACACCAGTTATTCAACATTTCAAATTGCTTTTAGGAAATAAATAAATTGCATGTGGGCTTTGCATCTATCTCGAGTGGGGCGGTTTCTTCTGCAGCTTATTCATTAATTTGTCGCAGAAATATTTTTCATGTTAGATATCTATTGTAATTCCCAACAACAAATAAAGCAAATCGAAAGGGTTTGGTTCATTTACTGTGGATTTTTGGATTATCTTTGTTATTAAATCTTTCTACAGATTTATATTTGTCTGGCTGTAATATTTAGCTTTAGAAACCATTATTAAATATTCAGCTGAAGTATTTACAAAGAAATCTGCCAGATTTGCCCTGGGCGCCTATTTTACATTCACCCGGTTTGCGGGCTTTCTGTATTTATTTATCTATGCAGTTTCAGTGTGATGTTTTATGAATTCCTTTAATATTATCAGTTCAGATCTGAGCCAGAGCATTATATAAAAAATAAATAAATAAAAAAATATTTAGACAAAAACGGGTTTGGGATCTTTCAGTGGTATCAGAGCAGTGTATCCTCCCAGCCTGTGTGGGAAGGAACAGGCAGGGTATTAAAATAGAAATCAGCTTTGAATGCACCACAAAGAGGACGGTACACAGATATTACACCCAGACAGAGCACGACTCGACACTGGTATTGCGAGGTGTCATAATAGAACATTTGGGCGAGAGGCCTGAGAGTCCTCGAGAGGAACATGCAGATCCAGATAGGAATTTTATTCGGGATATGGCAGCTACACAGAGGCAGTTATTACAGACCATGGAGCGCATGGGTACTACTTTGGACAGGTTGGCACTGGATAGGCCGCGGGACAGGCATGGCAGGAGGGATAGATCCGTATCAGTTGCCAGTAGCTACAGGGGTCATAGCAGATCACCTTCAGAGCTTGGGAGTGTTAGGGGATCGCCACGCCGTGAGCGGAGGCATACCCATACAGACGAGAGGAGACCTACACGGACGGCAGATAGGCCCATGCAGCCTAACTTCTTGCCTAGAGGTGACCCACCAGAGATTGAGGGACGGTCGGAAGAAGCAGCTTTCCCGGATACTATCATGGCAGTCAGTGATGAGTGGAGGAGTTTGCCACAGCATGTGAGGGATGCATTTCCCCTCCCACAGTATTGTGCTCAGAGGAGAGACAGCATGAGGGTTGGACAGGATAGGAGACCTAGAGCACAACAGAACAAAGATTTGCAGCAGGTTACCAATAAGGTAACCCTCTCCACTTTTGATGGTAGTGGAAAGATCAGTGCCAGGGCTTGGATTCACAAGCTCGACACCTACCTTACCCTCAAACCCATGAGGGAGCAGGAGGCCATACAGTTCGTTACATTGCACACTTGAGGGGGTTGCTTATGATTGGTGGCACCATGGGTTAGTTACGCAGGGTCATGAGCTTCTACATTCATACAGGGACTTCAGTGATAGATTGATTGTGAGATTTGATCGCAAGGATGTGGAGTTATATTATAGGGATTTAGCACAGTTCATACAGAGTGGACATGTTGATTCTTACATCAATGAATTTCAGTGGATAGCCGTTATGGTTCCAGAGATGCCTGAGAAGAGGGTGGTGATGTTATTTATAGAGGGTCTCCATGACAGGATGAGAGGATTGGTCAAGGCTCTTAAGCCTATGACATTGCATGATGCCATTCAGACGGCATTGGACTTGGACACATCCCCCACTTCCTATCAGCCCACTTCTTATCAGCGCAATAAGAAGTTTCCCATGAGCTCCAGGGCATTTCAACGCTCTACCGCCCCACAGAAGAGTGCACCACCTCCTAAGGTGGATCAGGAGACTCGTAACGAGTTAAGGAGGAGGAAGCTTTGCTTTCATTGCAAAGACCATTGGGAGCCTGGACATCGTTGCCTTGGTAAAGGCAAGGTGCATTTCATTGAGGTGATTTCAGATGGAGAGGATGACCACTCGCCAGGTACAGATGTAGAGGATGAGGGAGGTGACCATGATGCACAGGGGGAGCAGCCCCAAATAGAGCTTGGCGAGGGTGAGGCATTGGATTCATCCGATGTTACTATTGCCACACTTTCAAGCGTTCCTAGGTACCATCCCTTTCGGCTGAAGGGAGTGCTTAAGGGACAACGGATTGTTTGTCTGGTTGACAGTGGAGCTACGCACAATTTCATTGATGAGGGGTTGGCGGCGGCGAGGATTACAGGTTGAGGAATTTGATAGGTTTAGTGTACGGGTGGCAGATGGATTTGCTATCAGTTGCACTAAGAGGATTCCACGACTTAGTATTCAGATGGGGGACTATACATTGACCGATGACTTCTATGTTATTGGACTTGGTGAGATTGATACAGTATTGGGTATTCAATGGTTACAGCCCTTAGCGTATATGTGCGGATTTCCACAGGATGGAGTTGGCGTTTATGGTGGATAAGAAGAAGATCGTGCTTTGGGCTCTTTCTGACGGTGGGCCTAGAGTTGTTTCAGCACGCAGGATGGAGTCGATAGTGAGACATGAAGAGGTTGCATGGGCAGCCCAGTGTTTCATTTCGTCCAAATCTTCTTCAGACGATGAGCAGCCTTATCATATTGACATCCAATCCATACTGGATAAGCACGGTTCAGTGTTTGGTGACATTCCTCCAGGTAGACCACCAGATAGAGGGTTTGAGCATGTTATAGAGCTTGAGGAGGGTGCTAAGCCCATGATGACTATGCCTTATCGCCATCCTAAGACATACAAGGATGAGATAGAGAAGGCCATTAGAGAGCTCTTGGAGATGGGACACATCCGTCCTAGCTCTAGTCCCTTTGCTTCTTCAGTTGTGTTGGTAAAGAAGAAGGATGGGACCATGAGGATGTGCATTGACTATCGTGCACTGAACAAGAAAACCATCAAAAACAGGTATCCCATTCCCCGCATTGATGAGTTGTTAGATGAGCTGCATGGATCTATCTATTTCTCGAAGATTGATCTTCGATCAGGTTACCACCAGATTAGAGTTCGGGATGAGGATATCCACAAGACAACCTTCAGATGTCACTATGGGCACTACGAGTTCTTGGTGATGCCATTCGGACTCACTAATGCACCTGCTACATTTCAGTCATGTATGAACCATCTCTTCAACAGGCAGTTGAGGCAGTTTGTGTTGGTGTTTTTTGATGATATTCTGATTTATAGCAGGACATGGGATGATCATTTGAGGCATCTTGATGAGGTACTTAGCATAATGGAGACTCAGTCTTTGTTTGCTAAGATGTCCAAGTGTGAATTTGGGCTTACGGAGATATTGTATCTTGGGCATGTCATTGGGGCCAATGGGGTCAAGGTTCATCAGGAGAAGATACAGGCAATGCAGGATTGGCCACCACCCAAGAATATCTCTGACTTGCGAGGATTCTTAGGGTTATGTGGTTATTACAGGAGGTTCGTGAAGGGTTATTCCCAGTTGGTAGCTCCATTGACAGATCTTACACGGAAGGGTGCATTCAGTTGGTCAGATGAGGCACAGGTGGTATTTGAGAGGCTCAAGGTAATTATGAGTACCTGTCCAGTTTTGGCTCTTCCAGATTTCTCACGGCCCTTCATTTTAGAGTGTGATGCTTCGGGATTGGGGATTGGTGCAGTTCTTATGCAGGATCGCCATCCTATTGCCTTTGAGAGCCGGAAGCTGAGAGATAATGAGAGACTGTATTCCACTTATGATAAGGAGATGCTTGCCATTATGCATGCCTTGGCAAAGTTTAGACAGTATTTGGTGGGTGGAAAATTTGTGGTGAGAACCGACCACAACAGTTTGAAATATTTCCTGGAACAAAAAGAACTCAATGAGAGGCAACAAAAATGGGTCACAGGATCCGCATATGATTTTGACATTGAGTATGTTAAGGGGACGAAGAATGTAGTGGTGATGCACTTTCCAGGAAACCCCATCTCGCTGTCCTATGTTCTTTGAGCGAGATTTCAGCAGATTGGAAATTTCAACTGTCAGTTGAATATTCCAAAAACACTTGGGCATGTGACATTATGGATGGAAAAATTCAGGATGATCGGTATAAGGTAATGACTGATTTGATTTTGTATAAGGGCAGAATTTACCTAGTTCTGAATCAACTTAAAGAGAAGATTATGTATGCTTTCCATGATGCACCACTAGTAGGACATCCAGGGTATTTTAAAACATACAGGTAGATTAGAGAGAGATTCTCCTGGAAGGGTCTCAAGGATGATATCCTGCGCCATGTCCGTGAGTGTATGACTTGTTAGCAGAACAAGTCAAAGCATACTTTCCCAACAGGTTTGCTACAACCATTGCCAATTCCAGAGTAGAAGTGGGAGAGTATTTCGATGGATTTCATTACAGGTCTTCCCGTGGTGCAAGGGAATGATAACATTTACGCAAAGAGTGGATCGGTTGACAAAATATGCACACTTTTTCGCTGTCCCTACCAGCTTTAAGGCACCTCATGTGGCTGATTTGTTCTTCCGTCAGATATTCAGGTTGCATGGACTTCCAAGAACATAGTTAGTGACTGGGATAGCAGGTTTATGAGCATATTTTGGCAGGAGCTTTTCCGTCTGGTTTACACTGAGCTGACTCCTAGCACCAGTTATCACCCTCAGACGGATGGACAGACAGAGATTGTGAACAAATGGATAGAGGGTTATCTTCGCAACTACGTTGCAGGACAACAAAAGGCATGGGTTAAGTTGTTGTATTTATGTGAGTATTGCTATAACACCACTTACCATATGTCTATTGGTATGACTCCATTCCGAGCTCTTTATGGGTATGATGCGAGATCCTTTGTTGATATGGCATTTGGGGATAGTAGAGCTCCCAAGGCTCAGGAGAGTTTACAGGATATTCAGGAAATCCTTAAGGTGCTTAAGGAAAACATGCAGCGGGCCCAGAATCAGCAGAAAATATATGCAGATAGGCACCGAGTGGAGAGATCATTTGAGATAGGGGACATGGTTTTTCTACGACTTCAGCCTTACAGGCAAAGTACTCTCAAGAAGAGTGGGGCTGAAAAGCTCAAACCGCGATTTTATGGGCCATACAGGGTGTTGAGGAGAGTTGGTGAAGTGGCATATGAGCTGGAGTTACCTTCTGAGAGTAAGATACATAATGTTTTTCATGTGTCTTGCTTGAAAAAGGCTTTGGGGCAGAACATTATTTCCTCTACAGATTTTAACCTGGATGAGGAAGGGAGATTAGACCTAGTGCGGACAAGATCTTGGGACAGTAGAGAGAGGAGACTAAGGAACAGGGTCATTTGGGAGTTCTCGGTGAGGTGGAAAGAATTTCTAGAGGAGGATGCTACATGGGAATGCGAGATTATATTATAAGCATCCGGCTCTAAAAGTTGGGGGACAAGCAATCTCGGGAAGGAGGACTGTAATGTCCCTTTTTCTCGATTAGTTCGGTCGAAGACCTTTTGGTACATTTTTGTCTTACAGCTGACCAAAGGGTGTTTTGAGGGTGACTTCGGTTTATTATTCTATTATATGGTGCTCGAATTAAAGTAAAATATCATTAAAGCACATATAATGAATAATAAACCAAAGTCACCTCTTGAAAACACCCTTTGGCCGTCGGGCAGACAAAAGCAGCCAAAAGGTCTTCGACCGAACTAATCGAGAAAGAGGGACATTGCGATCCTCCTTCCCGAGATTGCGTTGTCCCTGCAACTCAATAGAGTTGATGTTGTAATATAATCTCGCCTTCCCATGTAGCATCCTCCTTCGACAATTCTTTCCACATCACCAGAACTCTCGAATGACCTTGTTCCTTAGTCTCCTCTCTCTACTGTCCAAGATCTCCCTCGGCACTAGGTCTAATCTCCCTTCCTCATCCAGGTGGCAAATTTGTAGAGGAAATAATGTTTTGATACCACCGAAAGATCCAAACTGTTTTGTCTCTGAATATTTTTTTATATATAATGCTCAGCTCGAGATCAACCGATAATATTAAAGGAATTCATAAAACATCACACTGAAACTGCATAGATAAATAAATACTGAAAGCCCGCAAACCGGGTGAATATAAAATAGGCGCCTAGGGCAAATCTGGCAGATTTCTTTGTAAATACTTCAGCTGAATATTTAATAATGGTTTCTAAAGCTAAATATTACAGCCAGACAAATATAAATCTGTAGAAAGATTTAATAACAAAGATAATCCAAAAATCCACAGTAAATGAACCAAAACCCTAGCCGATTTGCTTTATTTGCTGCTGGGAATTACAATAGATATCTAACATGAAAAATACCTCTGACACAGTAATGAATAACTGTAGAAGAAGCCGCCCCCACTCAGATAGATGTGCAAAGCCCACAGCTGCAATTTATTTCTTTCCCTGAAACTGCTGAAATGCTGAATAACTGATGTAAACAATGAAGATTCCTGGATGGAAACTTCTCTCACTACTCCCGGGTTTCCAAATTCTTGCGAAAAATGGCATAATAGGTTCTCAATTCTTGCACTTGAGTGCAAAGTGGCATTGTCATATTTGTTTCTTTATTGAGTTTGCATGAATCACGGTGGTAGGGCAATATTAATAATTTTTTTGGTCAATATCGATTATTGATTTTTGGATTTGGGGTGGGATAGATAGGGTGTATACCAACTCCCGTGCTATTAAGATCAATATCTATATGTTATCCCATTTTAGTGTTTCCAGCTAAAATCAAGATAACCATAGAAAAATTTTTTAGAAAAAAATCTTCTAAAATGCTCTTTTGAGAAGATTTTCGGTTTTCGGTTTCAACAACATGACAACATGTTTTTTAGATGCTTCATGCAAATTGTTCCCCGAAACCCGAAACCCGAAACAAGCTAGTCTATCGGGTTTTCGGAACTCTGAAGCATTGAACATGTCTTGCCAAAAACATGTTCCATGTCACATGTTTCTCGAAACCCGAAACCCGATATGTTCCCTTGTGTCGGGTTTTCGAACCTTCGAACATCTAAACATGCCATGCTTCATGTCGCATGTTTCCCGAAACCCGAAACCCGAATTGGTAGGAAATCCTATGTCGGGTTTTGGACACTCCAAACATGATGACATGGCATTAATGCCGAGTTTTGGGTGGTTCGCACACGCATCAAGTGAGGTGTAATAAATGCGGGGTTTTTATAAATAGTTGGATTTACACGTCATTTTTACCAGTCGTGCTTTTTGCTGCGTGGATTTTCTCGTGCATGCTCTTCCAACCTCCAAACCCGATTTGATTTCGTGCTCGTTTGCTTGATCCATTTTCGATTATTTTTCGATGTGTTGAAGGTATTTTCTTCCCTTTACTTGTGAGGTCTGTTAGATCTGTTTTTGTGATGATCTTTTTGACATTCTTCCCCTTTCCTACTTTTCCTTTTAGGTTTAGGGTTTTTATTGTTTTCTTCATTATTAGGTTTCATTCCAATAGAATTGTTGCTTAGAATTCACCCTTTGGGTGTTTTCCTATTTTTATACCTTGGAATATATCATTTTGTTGTTCAAAGCAAAAGAGAAGAATACAAAAATCCTAACTAATTGAAATGACGGAAAATTTGCATGTCTCGACATCACAAAACCCTATCTCTCTATTTCGGGTTTTGCAGGGTGTTTTACATCTTCCACTTTCCATAGTGTGTCGGGTCTATGCTAAGATGTCGGGCATCTAACATCTTCCTACACCTGATTTCACAGTGTGTCGGGTCAGCGGTGTGTTCGACATCCTCAACTTTCCGCAGTGTGTCGGGTCTTGTGGTGTGTTGACACCCTCAACTTTCCGCAGTGTTTCGGGTTTCAACAAGTGTCCAACACCTAATATTTTCTGACACACTCAGCTGTCTGTCGGGTTTTGCAAAGTGTCCGAAAAAGCCTAACCTCCGACACACTCCAAGCAGCATTGGGTGCTCAACAAGTGTTGCTTAGCAAGTTCTCAAACCCAAATATCCAAACCAAAAGTGATCAGTGCACTCCTCCGAAACTCCTCATGTCGGATCCTGGACCATCACAGGATAAGTCAGATAAGTCAAGGAAGATGAAGTACAAATTCAGGAAGGTGGAGTCTCCTTCCTACATTGATTGCAATTATGACATCTAGGATACAGAACTCAGAAATATAGACATGGAAGATTTTTGGAATAGAATCAAGGATTCTTCCCAAACCCCCTGGATGAGATCAATAGCTGGCAGTGGCCTCCCTCTTACGCAACAGGATTCCCCATGTCTACTCAGTGCCCCGAGTTCATCTTGGCATGTGCTTCAATTATGACTTTGCTTCTCGTTTAGTAAGAAATCAGGTGGGAGAGGTCATAGTTAAGTTAGATAGGGGTTACTTTGATGACCTTCTCAAATTGCCTAACTTCGAGGAGTATGTGGACGTAGACCTCAAGTCAGCACAAAAATCCTGGGACAAGGATCAAGATGACTGCATCAGGCATGTGAATAGGAAATTCTTGATCAAGGCCAAGCTGACCATCTCAAGGTTACCCAAATTTGTCCCCAGGAGTGATTTCATCCTTGAGATCAGCGACATCATCACCTTGCTAAGTCGAGTATTTGGACTCCCTGAGTCAAGGGACTTCCAAGGATGGATGTATCAATTCATGGTGATTATGAAGAAGAACGAACAAGGGATTGATTGGGGTAGTCTTATCAGTGACGAGATAGACTCCCAGATGAAAACAATCTTGTCTATGGGAAAGTTTTATATGTCCTCATATGTCACCTATGTAGCTAGCTGGTATGAGGAATTATCCCGATTGGACACAAAGGGGAACAAGGCAAATTTGAACACATTTATTGGTATTTTCCTCAGCTAACAAGGAAGGGGTCCGAGGACCAATTTAGAAGAGTAAATGATGCTTTCTTTTACAAGAACATCTGCAGGATGAACCCCAACCGAGAAGACAAGAGTCTCTGATGAGGCATGGGCTGAAGTTTCAAAATGGGGTTGTGTCTTCTTGCAATTTAAGAAGTTCACATACCTTCGAGTGGTCATGTACTCGGTGATCCTTTCCGATTTCCCAGATACCCAGGAGACAAGCTGATCCTGATGGAGTTGGTTAGGCAATTGTTGGATTTCCACAAGTTCCAACAGAGTAAGCACAAGGCCGCCGTATCCTTCCCAATTTCTATTGGAAGGTATACCTACTCAACGGTGGTAAAAGCCAAGAACGTAGTGCACGAGCTTCAGGAGAAGTTAAAGAAGCACATGAAGCATAGGGATGGGTTTGACTTTCGAGGAGTTCTTAAGTCATATGGAACCCTGTACCTACATGTGCCTAGCATAGAAGACATCTAGGTTGATCTTTGTGATGAAGTTGTTATCCGCAGAAAGGATCATAATAGGTTAACACTTGAAGAGATTCAGACACTTGAGCTCGCTAACATCCCAAAGGGTGTTGTGACAATGAAAGTGTTCTGGATGCTTCATACGATGGATTGAATGAGGATCAATACGTTTTCCCAGCTATTGATTGGTCTATAGGTGAAAAAGCCTCTATTGTGGATAGATCAGCTCCGATTCTTGCACGCACTAAGGCATGGCTCATTTCTTGGGGAATGAGTTACAAAGAAGAGAGTTTTTCAGTTGGTTGCTTTGGAAGCGGGGCCCTCCAAAAAGGAAAAGGACAAGAGCTCTTCTAAGAGGTCTATAAAGGTCAAATTTGTCAAGAAGGGAGGAGAACAAGAAGCACCTTCATCTGCCACTCCAACTGAGATGGTGAACATACCAGATTCACCAACCCCACCAAAAATAGGAGAAATCTCTTTGGAGGTAGAGGTGAGTCAACCTCTAATTTCACCTTTTGCTGATTGCCCAACAAAAGTAAGTTTATCTCTCGCTTCTCAAGCTTTGGCTTCAGGATCTGCACCTCCTCCTTTGCAACCACTTCCACCTCCTCTTTCTCCATCTTCTTCATCAGCCATGGCCAACATCTTCTCCGGTCTCTCACCTCTCTCTGCTGGAACCAAAGTGACTATGGATATGAATCCATTACCACACTTTTCACTGAATCCATCACCACACTTGTGGTTGTTCCCACTCCACCAGTGAGTCTTCCTCCACCTACAAGTGCGACCCTAACTCTTGCAACAGTAGAAAACTTCTTCTGGCACGCCTCAATGGTTGCTTGATCAGACTCAAGGAAGAGGAAGGTGGTAGTTCCCCTACCAGCCTTTGATTTCAGTTCACTCAAGGCTTCTCCTGCTAAATCAGCCAAGAAACCCAAAATAGTTTCAAGGGTTTTAGTGGATGCTTTACGGGAACAAATTTGTAGAGATCGCCACTCCCGCAGCTGACAAGACTAGAGAGGACATAATGTCCTCTGACTATCAGATAACCAGGGTCGATCTAGGGAAGGTGATGGCGATAGAAGGAGCACAACAAGATGCATGGGATGCTATGAACGTGTTGTGTCAAAAATTAAAAGAAACAAAGGAAAGTAGGGATGAGCTTAAAGAGAAAGTGGAGCAGTTGACTGAAGTGTTACTCAAGCTCTCAAAGCCTCTTGAGTCAACACCATCATCCTCTACTCCTATCGGGTTCGATTTCTCATCGGTACCCATGATTGAGAAGATTAATGAAAAGGGGAGAGCGGTCGATGAATGGACCCAAAGGCTGCTCCTACAAGGAAAAGAAGTCATCAAAGATACTATGGAAGTCTATCAATCTTTGGAGGATATAAAGAAATATGGAGAGAAAATGGACGATGAGTTTTCAGCGGAAATTGGGAACCTAGAGTTGACTTTCGAAGCTCTCCAAACGCTGAAATAGATTCCATCCCGTATCTTGGTTGAGGAGGGCATCATTCCACATGGGGATAAACATTTTCAGCTGACTAAAGCCATCAGATTCAGAATAAAGATTCTCAACGAAGCTTGTGAAAATTGAGAGAATCAAGAGATCAATTGGTCGATGGAAAGAATGACTTAGAAGAAGAGTTGGTTAAAATCTATGCAAAGTGTTGAGTGAAGGCTCGGGTATCTTACCTGTTGATGATCTTTACAAACAGATCCAAGAATTAATTCAGCATGAACCAACTTACGGGTTCAACATGGAAATCATTGACAGGTTTGTGAAAATCGAACATTCTTTGGAGACCCTGAGGAAACTCAACAAAAGATTGAAGAAGCTTCCCGGTAATGCTAGTGATACTCATGAAACATGTGAAGTTCTGAGTGATCATTCCACCGTGCCTGACGAGAATGAGATGTAGGGTATAATCTAAAAATTCCAAGAGTTTTGGGACAAGCAGGCTTTGCTAGAGGAAGATAAAGATGATACAAAATAGGCACAATGCGACATGTCATTTCAATCTTGAAATCGACATGTCTTTTTCATTTCTGTTTCGTCATATAGGAAGCAAATTTTGACTTGGTCTCCTACGTGAGAGTCAAGCAAAATAGGACTCTCTTTTTAAAAGACTATTTTCTAGGATTTATCCTATTTTCTCTCAACACCTTTTATTATAAATAAGGGATGCTTATGCATTCCAAAGGGTTGAGATTTTTGGAATATTGAGAACTATTGTGAAGAAGAAAAACTTTGTGTTTTCTTTTAATCATTTGAGGAATAGAAATCGATGTTATTTTTGCAAACTTTGTGTTGTGAGATTCATCTCTCTTAAGATATTGTTCTTATGTTTAGGATCTTAAGCTATTCTTTGTTTAGCATTCTCAATCATTTTAATCGTTTCAAACATTACATTACATTTGTTATCTAGAACTCGTATGATTATTTCGTGATCTGTGTTTGCTCGAAAGAAAATACGTTCCCGTCATTTCCTTTCCATTGTGTATTCTTTTTGATCCATTCCATTTCGGAAAACAACAACATCTTTACCTATTGTGGATATGGATTTTGGGATTCTATCCTAACCCCAATGGTTAGATTAATGTGAATATTGTGCATATTATTTTTGTTGTGTTTTAGATTAGTAATAAACGTGCAACCTCACCTGTCTTTGAGGAGGGATTTAACCCCTGTATTGTGGTTAAACCTCATATTTTGGCGTGACAAAATATCCAAGCAACACAATACCATCGATTCACTCCACTGAAGGCTTCACCACAAGCATTATGTGTGCTCGTGTATTCAAACAAATCAACATAACTAGATAACCATAACCTAGACAAGCGACGAGAAAATTGGGATTTAATTTTCATTTAAATTCTATAACAATGTACAAACCACACAACCAAAAATTTTAGTATCTTAAATGACTATATTTACTCAAATTTGTACATATCCATTAATTAACATTTTATATTTTCATTAGAGAATCCACCTTAGAAAAAACAACTAAATATAAACTCAAGTTTCAAAATATTTATTTGTGCTAATCCAAGTGAAATTTATGTTAAATAGTAATAGAGTCCAAGAAAAGTTTTCATTTCATTTTGCTATGTATTTCAGTTTTCTATATTTTTAAATTTTTGACATGACTTAGCCTCGCCTGGATCATCAATCTAATCTATATACTAAATCACATGTGTACAATGCAATGTGAACGCAACGGTATATGTTATTTGATTTAGAGGGATAATTATTATTTTTATAGTTGAAGTTGATAAGGGGTACGATTGATTTTGTAAGTGTAAGAATATAGATGAAGCATTACATTTAAACGTTCCATCTCTACATTTCAAACTTGTTACAAATTTGTACATATACATTTGCAAATCTTATATCATGAGTGGTATTGTTTTGCGGAGTAGTTTCTTTAAACTAAACATGAATACATGAAGACATGTGGGGTGTTCTGTTGGAGTGGATGGGGGATTGCAAGGTGGAAAATCAGTTAGAAGGAGAGGAGGAACTAGTGTACACGTACGAGGAACCAACTGGAACAAGGTTGGTATGTGAGAGTGTTGCAGATTTCAGAAAATGAAAAGCAGAGTGTTGCAAAATTTCAGGATTTGCTAGAGAAATTGTTATGAAACATGAAAACATTTCCATTATTTCAAACATAACCTATATTCTTATGGTGCTTGTTAGTGTTTGACAAAATGCCTCGGTGAATTGTGTTTCATGGACTGTAATAATTCATAGCTTGTTCATGAGCATTTTTATGCAATAAGCTGGTGTAAAGAGAGAAGCCTTTCCTAATATGATCCTAGCTGGTGCCAAATTTGAAGCCTTGCTAAAAGAACAAAAAAGGAGTAAAAAATAGGGCTTATTGTTCTGTGTATATTTGAGCAGTTTTGAGTGCATGTAATTGCACTTCCATTCGAGTATTAACAAATTTACAAAATTGGTTACAAATTTCACTTCAATCCCATACACACGATGCTCTCTATCTAATGTAGCAAAAATTATATCAATACGAGCTTACTTGATGTTAATTCAAGATAGTTGGACAACATGTGAACATAGATTCTATCAAAAGCAAACAACAACGTAGTCTTGGGATTGTAAGAAAAATCTTCCAGTTGGCCTTTCTTTGCACCAAGAAATGACCCTCTGATCGATCCACCATGCATGAAGTTGCTAGAGTTCTAAAGTCAATGTTGCCAATGCTTGCTCCAAAGCAAGTTCCTAGTATCCAAACAAACCAAATGACCCCTAGTAATAATTACAAGAGGTATTTGGATGAATATGCAGATGGTAAGCACAAAGATGTTATAGGGATATGTAGATGGTAAGCACAAAGATGTTACAGGGAGCACAAGCAACACTTCTGATGGGCATTTGTTTGTGTGACTTGGTGAGGTGATTTCACAAAACACTATTCAATTGGAATGAGACTGGGACGGTGTTGTGATTTAATTTTGGCACAATACATGATTGGGATTGAAAAGGATTTTAACTTCTTAAACGTTCAATTTAAATGTCAATTCCTTATTTGTTATGATGCAATTGCAGCCCTTTCCTTCTTTGTAGAGCCACTATTCCTTCTCTGACATCTTTGCAAATGAAAGATACATATGAGAATGCATATAATTTTCCATTTGAGGGGGACAATTGAGCCCCTGTTTAGGCTGTATAAATATCAAAATATGTAAAAAAATTGAGTGTTGAGTGTGTGAGTGTTGTATATTCTCACACACACATTTTCTATCTAAGAAGCATTCAAAAGTTTCATTTTTGTATCCCAAAGATAGTGAACCGATCAGAACATGAATAGCAAAAAATAAACTTGAAAGCATCAAAAATTTATTTCTTACTTCAACCAATCTACTTTGAGTTTTAGTTCTAAACCGTTTTGCAGAAATGAACAAATGTTCCCAAATTCTTCGAGAGTGCATGCATTGGCCCATCTTAAAGCGAATAAAGTTGTAAATGCAAGTTGTTTATTTATAATAGTACTTGCATTAGTTTTCATTTCCTCTGGACAAGAATAGATTCAAATTCATTTCAACAAATAAAGAACTATCATATAATCAAATTTATTTGTAGGCTTCAAGCAGCCAGGTAACCAACCAACAAATGTCCTTACAATCTTTTACCTACCTACCCGACACCATGCAATCCAACCCAAACTGCTAGAATTAGCTTACAATGTTAAAAGGAAGAAACATATATTTGATCTTCAAATCAAATTACCAGTCCTTCCTGATCTCAAAGGTGTAATTGATTTCAACATGGCATCTCTCATCGTCATCTACAAACTGAAACACAAAAAAAAGTTGCAGCCATTAAGCATTTATATCCCACCGAAAAATACACATCACAGAATAATGATGCCCACAAATGACCAAAATAGGTTAATGGAATTCACAACACAGCTATCAAGAGCAAATCGGAAAAGCAAAATTATTAAAAATAGCAATTTTGTAAAAATAACCACTAAAAAAATAAAATTGTTAACAATATCAAATCTACAAAAATAACCACTAAAAAAAATAAAATTGTTAAAAATATCAAATCTGCAAAAATAACAATTAAAAAATAAATTGTTAAAAATAGCAAAACCGTCATTTAAGCCGTCAAATTTGACACCCGCGAAGCCTTTTTCCATAGGGGTAACACCTTCGGCGTAATAACCAGGATGTCTTATTTGCCAAAAAATATCTTTATAACGACTACCTCTATAATAGTCCAACAAGATAATGTATCAATGACTTTATGAACTTAACAAAGAATATTTAAATTATAAACACTAACAAATTATAAAGGAATATACAAATAACATGATATAATTTAAAATGCTTAAAATAATTGCAAACTATTTGTATTTTTGAGTTGATGATGTATTTATTGTATGGATTTTAGATATTTGATATGATTTAAAGCACTAAATGCAATTATAAATTAATTATTATTATTATGTCAAGGTGTTGCCCCATTGGATTCAAGGTTGTTTGCTTTGACATTCTTGTCGAAGAACGTAAGATGATTAGGATCCATTGTGCGGGGATTGATCATTCCAATCCAATTCTACGGGTTGCTAAATCGCACCATCCACGTGGTAGATTTGTGTGGATTTTGGAACTCAATCCTTCGTTAAAAACTGACAACTATCCCTTGTCTATCATGGATCGGTGTTATAGACTATTACTAGATCGTAGATGTGGATGGAACACACATAACATCAAAGTGTCTCATCGTCACCACCATAGGTAAACAAGACAATAACAAAATGAAATATCCCGCCATGCGCAAGACTTAGTTGCCCTCCGTGAATGACATACTTAAAAAATTGGTAGTAAAATCCGACATTCAAAGAATTATTTAGAAACCTTGATTGGAAAAATCGTCTTTAATCTTGATATGGGTACAAATAAAATTCTATCAATATTTACATTAGTTTTAAACAAGCTTAGTAGCGGAAGATCCACAAATTCAATGAAGTCTTCAAATTAATTCAAACCGAGGAGAAACAAATAATGGAGGCTTTCTTCTTTAATAAAAAATGAAGCTACAATATGACCTTCAGAAAATTTATCAAATGTATGCGATATTATGATACAAATTCATTAGGTTTTCAAAAAATTACTTATCGAAGGAACCTAACAATCGCCTAATACCATATAGCCTCGCCTCCTTCACTATTTAGTGACTTTAATGCACTTTGGATTGCATATTTACACACTATTTATTGAATTGTAGCAATACATAACACACTTCCTTCATTCCTCTACAAGCTTCCAAATTTATTGTTATTATGGATACCTCCATCATTTCATTCATGGTGGATGGAGCCATTCCGTGATTCACCACCATATTGCAATTACATTCACATGGAATCATTGTTAAATCTAAAATTGAGAAAATTGGGGTGATGTGCTGATGAAAATGAATATCCTGAAAGCACCCTCATTCATGGCAGCCTCTATCGATGGCCTCCACAACATTGAGAGAGGGCCTGATGTCCTTGTAGGTCAATCAAAGGTATATTCTCATCTGACAATTCACCACACTCTTCAAAGGGTCTGATAAAATGAGGAGGAAGTCTATCCAAACCCTTTTCCACCAAAGCTTTCACACCTGTAAACTCCTCCATCTCTAGCCCAACTAAGAAAATGATTTCAACAAAAAGATAGAATGATTTGTTAGCATAATTTAGCATAGACATATTTATTACATTTTATTGCATTGTCTTTTATTTAATAATGTGCAACATGTGCACTCTAGTCTAGTGACTTGCATTCAATATTGTTATGTTGGATAACATTCAATATTGGTATTAGTAGTAATTACATGTGCATGTGAGATGGGTCTTATCATCTTGTAGTTGGTGCCTAATAGGGTGTCATGTCTATCCATATGAGGCTATCTAATATCTATAAATATTATAGCTCTTGCATTGTTATGTAATCTAATTTCATGATCAATAATATTTGTGAGGCTTCGTCCCTCTTTGGTCATTGCAATCTAATTCTATTCTATCATTTGGTATTAGAGCTATACTATTGTTATCATTTGGTATCAGAGTGAGCGTGTTCTATCCAAGCAAGGTTGAAGAGGAGCACTATTGGAGAGGATCCATTAGAGAAGAAGATCTGCATCAAAGGAGAGCCATTGAAGCATCCCGCAGCCTCCATTCCTTCCAAGCATCCCTCAACTAAAATTTGACCTATCCACTTATTTGGAAGGTAATTTTTTTGATTAGTCATTGGCATAGCCAATTGATCCAACATATTGGCGGAATATTTCAGATTTGGAGATCTTAAAAAAAAAAAGATCTTGAAAAAAAAAAGATTTGTGAAAAAAAAAGATCTTAAAAAAGGAGAAAGATCTTGAAAAAAATTTGCAGATCTAAAAAAAAGAGTGAAAAAAATATCAGATCTTAAAAAAAAAAAAAAAATCAAATCTGAAAGTGGAGGTGTGAAGAATTCGGGAGAAAAGGTTGAAGCAGTCATGTCAACAAAATTCCAGCAGATAGCTCTTAGAAAAAGACGTAAATTTTTCATACAATGTCGGATTGATGTGAATTTTTTTTTTTCTGGAAAGATAATAAGGAGGTGCACAAATTTGCAGTTTACATCATCTTCGATTCGGCCTCTACATGTGACGAAAAGTTCATGCAAGTCGGATAATTTTTTCTCCGAAAAAAATCAGATCTAGTTGGTAAGTTGGTAAGATATCAAAACCAAGATTCCAATTCTTCTAAAATTTTGTAGGTTTCAAGAAAAGTATTGTATGATGTTGCTTTCAAAATTATAGAAAAACTTAGATCACGGTTTGTGAGAAAATGTGAAAACAATATTCGATTGTTTGTTTGGATCTTGGGAACAAATAGTCACGGTTCAATTTCCACACTCTCTATAGTTTTTATTAAATTATTTTTTTGAAAATTTGGAGAAATTACTAAATTTTGGGAGATTTCTAAATTTAGAAGCTCACCAAACACATTTAGAGCCACCACTAAATTTAGCGGAAAAACACCTATTGGGGGTAAAAATATTTTTGGCCTAAATTGTGTATTTTGTGATTCTAGACCTTTTTTTTAAAAGAGGGGGACACAAAAACTTCATTTTGATGTACTTTTGGAGCATTTTGTACTAATCTTGGTGCATAAAGTGCCAAAAAAAAAAAAAAGTGCAAATTTTTTATTTTATGTTTGGTTCTATCACACGAGATCTTTGATCTCATAACAGTGTTCGGTATATACGGTGCCTCTGGGAAGCGCTTACGGGTGATGCCGTCGCGACTACTACTGCACTTAACGCCTAACATAGCTGCCTAAACGTCATCTGGGCATCAACCCTATAAAATCAATGGGGAGTAATAAGGACACAATACACACACATTTGAGCCCTCCCATCCGTTTGTGCTTGACAAAACCCCTCTCCGTACTGTCTATGTACCATGTACTAAATTATTTCATGTGCGTTAACACCTCTTTCTGTACTAATGGGTATATTGAAAGGGTGATCTTCTTCCACGTACCGATGGGTATATCAAAAGGGAGTGTATATAGAAAGGTTTGGTATATCGGCCTGATGGTATATTGAGAGGGAGACCATAAACCTGGAGTGATAAGAGCCTTACCTTTGTCGAAATTTCAAAGTTTCAGAAATTTAGATTACAGAAATGGGTGCACAAGCACCAAAGTTCTTCTTGCCAGATTCACAACTACTTAGAGGAGATAACTATGCTACATGGAAACTAAAGATCAAGATGTTACTTGAGTTTAAAGACCTATGGACAGTTGTAGATGGAACAACAACAAGATCACTTGATGATGGAAGACAACAAGTTCAATTTGATAGGGCCAATCAAAAGGCCAAGTTGATCATCTTGTTTGGCATAACGGACGATGTGCAACCACACATTAGAGATGCCACATCGGCCAAGGATGCATGGGATAAGTTGAGCATAGTCTATGAGGCAAAGAACAAGAATGCCATCCTCAACCTACTATCACAACTACATACTCTCAAGTTCAAGCACAATGAGAAGGTTGAAGTTTTTTTGAGACGAGTTTGCTACTTTGAGGCATCTCTATTGACATTAGAAAAGAGGTAAGTGATGAAGACCTCGTACCAATTGTGTTGCGAGCACTTCCTCCTTTCTACAAAATCTTTGTGAAAACTATCAATATGAGTGAACACACAGTCACTTTTGAGAAGTTGGTCAATCTACTCCAACAAGAAGAGGCAATGAACAACAAAGATCATAAAGATGAGAAAGCACTATCTTCCAATCATAAAGGAAAGGGGAAATTTCAGTCCAATCACAAGAAGTCCCAACAAAATCAAAGTCAACAAAGGGACCAAAGTCAACGAGACAACACCAAGAAGTGTCTCATTTGCAATAGAAGGGGACATGACATCAAAGATTGTTGGTACAATTCCTACAAAAATGGTTCATCAAGCAATTCAAAACCCAATAACCAACAAGGTAACAACAATTCAAATCAAGGGAAGTCCAACAAAAACAACAATCAAGGGCAGAAAAATGGTAATTGGCAAAGAAAACCCAAACAACAAGGGTACATTGCTGAACATGAGGATGATTCAGATGAAGGACGCCACATGTATTCTGCTCAATTTGATGAAGAAACCAATTCCACACAAGATATCTGGTATGTTGACTTGGGTGTAACTCGACACACATGGTTGGATGCAAGGATTGGTTCTACACACTATGTGACTCACCTAACAAGAACCATGTGTCATTAGGTGATGACTCATCATACAGTGTCAAGGGGATTGTAAACATTTCACTACCTCTTGGAAAGCATAACTACAAAATCACATATGTATTGTATGTACCTGGGTTGACCAAGAATTTGCTATCAGTTAGTCAACTCCTTGATCACAACTTGAAGTTGGATTTTGACAGTAATAATGAAGAAAAAGTGTGCTTGATAAGAGATAAGTCAAGAGGTTCCAAGATTGTAGCAAGAGCCTCCAATGTGGGACACATGTTCCAACTTGATTTTGTCCACAAGGATGATCAAGCTCTAGTGGCCAAAGACACACAATCTACAGAACTATGGCATCACAATAATGGTCACATCGTTTTGGCTATCTCCAAACACTTCAAAAGGGCAACATGGTGAAAGGATTACCTATACTCAAGCACAACACCGACAAGTGTCACAATTTCCTAGCTGAAAGCAACACAAAGTACCCTTCCAGAAGAACACATATAGAGCTAAGGGAAAGCTTGATTTGGTGCACACCGATCTTTGTGGGCCCATGCAACCAAGTCATTCTGGATGTCAATACTTCATGCTTTGTGTTGATGACTACTCAAGAAAGATGTGGATATATTTTCTAAGAAACAAGAGTCAAGCCTTTGAGACATTTTAGAAGTTCAAAGCACTTGTTGAGAATGAAGTTGGTCACAAGATCAAAACTCTCCGCTCAGATCAAGGGGGAATTCACAAGAAATGAGTTCAAGACTTACCTAGAAGCTCATGGGATTCATCGACAAATGCCTCCTACTCACACACCACAACAGAATGGTATAGTTGAGAGAAGGAATCATACTATCATGGAAATGGTGCGATGTATGATTGATGACTCAGGTTTAACAAAGACATTTTGGGTAGAAGCTACAAGAACTGTAGTCTATTTGTTGAATAGAGTGCCCATAGTAGCTCTTGAAGGAGTGACACCTCAAGAAGCATGGTCAAATCGGAAACCATCAATTGCACACCTAAGAGTATTTGGGTGTAAAGCTAGCATGCACATACCCAAGAAGAACATGAACAAGTTGGATATGAAAGCTGAGAAACTGATATTCATTGGATACAGTGAAGAAGCACTTGGGTATAGATTATGGGATCTGAAAGCAAAGAAAGTATACACAAGTAGGGATGTTGAGTTCTTTGAGAAGAAACAAGCAGATGCTCCACTCAACGACTCAACAAACATGTAGAATACACCTCTTGTGAAGACAAAATTTGATGTTCCCACTGAAGATGATAGTGATGAATTGGATGATGGTGAAAACTTGGATCCACCACAAGCTAATGGAACAACTAAGAAGTTACCTAAATGGTATACTCAATTAATAAGAGATGTAAATTTGGATGAAGCACCTACCACATCATCCAATCTTGGACCTAGAACTCGTAGTCAAGCTCATGAAGAGGTCAATTAATCCCTAATGAGCATAATTGTTGAAAAAGTTGAGCCATCTACAGCTCAGAAGCCCTACAATCAAAAGCTTGGAAAGATGCCATGGATTCGAGTATCGATCGGTGATGAAGAACAACACATGGTAACTTGTCGACCTTCCACCAGAAAAGAAACCCATTGGATGCGAGATGGATATTCAAGACTAAGTACAAATCGATGGGACTATTGAAAAGTATACAAGCAAGGCTTGTAGCAAAGGGGAATGCACAACAAGAAGGCATTGATTATGAGGAGACATTTTCTCCCATAACCAAGATCAAGACAATCGGATGATCTTTACTCTAGTTACACAATTTGGTTGGAAAGTCCACCAAATGGATGTGAAAAGTGCCTTTCTTAATGGAGATTTGTAAGAAAAAGTCTATATGACTCAACCGAAAGGGTTATGTAATACCAGGAAAAGAGATGATGGTATGCAGACTCATAAAATCTCTATATGGCCTAAAACAGGCACCTCGGGCATGGTACACCAAAATTGATGAGCATCTCATAAGTCATGGATTCAAAAGCAATCCTTATGACCCCAATCTCTACCTCAAAAAGCAAGGGGGAAGATTGTCATTGTGGTTGTTTATGTTGATGATCTAGTCATTATAGGTAGTTCTGTGAAGATGATCGATGCAACAAAGAAGGATTTTAATCGATCGTTTGACATGACAGATCTCGGGCTCATGCACTATTGTCTTGGGTTGGAAGTATGGCAAAAAGAGAATCATATCTTTGTGTTACAGTTGAAATAAACCAAGACAATGCTCAAGAAATTCAGGATGATGGACTGCACTCCTATTGCTACACCTATGGAAGCGAGACTTCAGTTATCTCGTTCCGATCCATCACCACCTGGTGAATGCAACTCTCTATTGGCAGTTGATCGGGAGTCTCATTTACCTGACATATACTAGACTAGATATCAACTTTGCAGTCAGCTATTTATCACGCTTCATGCAAGAACCAAAAATATGTCATTGGAAAGCAACAAAGAGAATACTAAGATATCTAAAGGGTATAGTTGACCTTGGTCTAGAGTACAAGAAGAACGATAACTTCTTCTTAACAAGATATTTAGATTCAGATCATGTAGGAAACATGGATGATAGGAAGTCAACATTAGGCTTCGTCTTCTTTATGGGATCTGGACCGATATCATGGGGAAATAAGAAACAAACCTTTGTTTCTCGCTCTTCTACTGTAGAGTATCGAGTATCGAAGCTGCATGTGAAGCAATATGGCTACGCCAAATACTGGAAGGAATTGGTCTACCACAATAGAAATCTACTCTAGTATATGTTGATAATGAAGGAGTTCTGAAGCTTGTTCACAATCCAATATTTCATGAGAGAACCAAGCATATTGAAGTACATGTTCATTTCATACGCGAGCATGTCTTGAAGCACAACATACAACTCCAGTTCTGTCCTATAGCTGAATAGAAGGCAGATGTTTTCACTAAGTCACTTGCACGTGAAAAATTCACACTGTTCAGAGAGTTCCTCTCCACTTCATTGGAAACTATGCAAAATTAAGGGGGGGAATGTTAGCATAATTTAGCATAGGCATATTTATTGCATTTTATTGCATTGTCTTTTATTTAATAATGTGCAACATGTGCACTCTAGTCTAGTGACTTGCATTCAATATTGTTATGTTAGATAACATTTAATATTGGTATTAGTAGTAATTACATGTGCATGTGAGATGGGTCTTATCATCTCGTAGTTGGTGCCTGATAGGGTGTCATGTCTATCCATATGAGGCTATCTAATATCTATAAATATTACAACTCTTGCATTGTTATGTAATCTGATTTCATGATCAATAATATTTGTGAGGCTTCCGTCCCTCTTTGGTCATTGCAATCTAATTCTATTCTATCATTTGGTATCAGAGCTATACCATTGTTATCATGATTAAATCTGAAAAGAAAAATTTATAAATGCCACACTTTGTGCACGAAGATAAAATAGACAATGGAAGCAATTGATGCCACATGCCATCACATATATGTGGAGGACATCTAAACATGCTTTGTTTCTAAGTTTTGTAATGGTTGTACAATTTTTGTAAAGATGTTTCCAAAATGAGGTTGTGGCCACAATGTTATGGGTGAAGTGTGGAAATTTAGGTTATGTAATACCGTTCCTTTGTACATACTATTTTAATAATAGAGTCCTTCAACATGGCATTTTGATGGAGGGGGCATTCTATCCGTTCTTATACTACATGTGCCAAACTTATTAGATTTTACTAATGGTGAAGTTGGAAAAATATTTATGTTGAAGGCATTGGCCCTAATGGATTCGTGGTTGTTTAATCGACACCCGTCATAGAGGGAGATGACTGAGATCTAGTTTGCGGGGACATTGATAGTCCGATTCAACTTTCACCATCCACATGTCTTCCAAATACTATAAGAAATTAGCCACCTGAAATCTCTCCTATTTAATACATTAAATGAAATATTATTTCATGTTACTTTTTAATAACAACTTTCAATAGGAAAATATTTCCGTCAACCATACTTCAACTCAAGCATTAAATATTAAGATGTTAGTTTCTATAACATGTTGTCCCCTTTAATAAAAATGTAAATGAAAAAAACAAAACCAAAATTAAAAACAAAGTACCCATAACAAATGCACACCAAAATCCCATAGCCAACGTAGATTCACATATTCACAAATATGTTGCGACATTTGTTGGTTGTTTTCATTTTCTTGGATGAAAATTTGATTTTGGAAATACCAGTGTTTTATTTTTTATTTTTTTGTTTAATGTAGATTTCCATAATGTAGAGATCTATCAATATTATTTTTATTCTAGGTATATCTCATTGTTTGGTTATTTTTATGATGCGTTTTCCCCGATTTTTTAATTTAAAAAACCCTAATTTCATATTATGTTTGCCAATCATCTTAGAAAATCATAAGGAAAACATTTTAATTATGTTCGTTGGTCGTCTTATTCAAACACAACAAAATTGTTCTTGTGTTCCTCACTGTCCTATCATACACAACAAAGCTTTTGCATTGTGTTCGCCGCTCATCTAATACTAAAACACAACAAAATTGCTCTTCATTCTCACCTAGTTCAATTTCTCACTATTTTTAAAATTTTGTTTTTTTACGATTTAAATTAAATCTTTCACTTGATTGATCTAATATATTATTCCATTGAGGTATTTTTCTTTAACTTCATATTCCTTTTTAATGATTTTTTCTTCATTTGGGAAAAATGAACATGAATGAATTTTTAACCTAATCCTTAATGTAATGACTAAATTTTACTCTTTGCTTGTGATTAGTCATGGGTAGTAATTCAAAACAACATCAATTGCTACCCTTAAAAACATTCAATTGTCACATGAAGTTGTTGAGGAAACACTTCGATTTGGTGTAGAATGTTATGCTAGTAATTGTGATAGAGTTCAAGGTGCCGAGATTCCAAATAATGTCACTCTTTGGGGTTTTAACAACATAAAAATAAATCACAAAAAATTGACATTGTTGCTAAATTTGGAATTGTCAAATATTCATCATTTGTGGCTACTAATGAGATTGAAGATGATGCTACTCTTTCCAAATATTTGTAGCACAACGAAAGAAGTCAATGGACCTCATTGTTAGACCCTAAATATTCATTTGATAATAACATTCCATATTCCATTAGCAATGATTCAAAAATTGAAGGAAATGAGAAGCCCATGTCGTACCATCTTTGTGCTCGTTCTAACAACCATTATGTGAAGGGGACTGTACCAACATTTGATATTATTTCTCTTCTTAAAGATGAAAAAAGTGGTTCACAAGAAGTAGTTATCTTCGAGTTATTCAGAGTCTCACACATGAAACCTTGAATTGACATAATTAGATTGTTGTGATAATGATCCTGACATGTACATTCTTGATATGAATAATTCGTGGACACAAAGTATGCACAAAATTTTCCCTATGCATATGGTTTATGCAAATGAAGAGGAAAACTTATGTTACACCATCTATCATATTGTGAAATAAAACCTCTCTGAAATGTAAATAATTTGGAAGCATTTGATGACAAAATAAATAAGAATGTTGGAGCAATTAAGCAAGGGTATTACATGAGATCTAATTTAGATGTTTCCCCATTAGAGAGAGTAGGTTATCTTTTGAAAATTGATGGGAATAAATTCATTCATTTAGAGGGGCTTGTGATACCAACCTCAAATCCAGTAGATTTTACCATTAAGTCAGGCATGTATGTCTACATTTATTATGAAAATTTACCTGGTTTATCTAAAGAAGCCTTATTGACCATTCCATATCATGTAGAAGTTTTGTAGTGTTTAGCAGATGTTTCTATTGGACAAACTTTATTCTAGGATTTTTTTGAGATTCGCGAGGATGTTATTGGTAGAGGTCATAAATTTCCTGAGGTTGTTAATTTGTATCCACATGAGGTGTTTTACAAAAATAGGGTTTACTAATACTAATTGACAATATTGATGGTATGATATTGTATTTCCTAATTCTATTGTTCATTTTGTAATTCACAATTTTTTATTTATGATTGAGTTTATTGTAATACTCACATCAATGAATTGTATAATGTTACATGTATTATTGGTGCAAGCTCTATTGCTATTTTTTTTTACTATTAGCTCCATTTTTAATCTATGATGGAGTTTGATGTAACATTCATAACAACGAATTACTTTCTAATTTTATGTGCTCTGCTTGTTAGTGTAGGTTATGTTGATGTTTTTTACTTGTTAACTCTATTAAAAGGTGGGGTATAGCCAATCGAGATGAACAAACAATTTTTTGCCACTTTATCATTGATATTGATGAAAATCACACATTTTTCCATCTTCTCGGCAATGAAAGGTAACAATGACATCGTCACTACTAGATTAGATGCCTCTACAAAATATGGTATACATAATGCATTACCTTCATACCTTGGAGTCTTGCAACCAAATCAAGTGCATCGTCACAATATTCACCTTTTATCAAACAAAGTTTTCAATCACCTTAGTTTCCGTAACATGATTCATAGTGAATTTTTTTGGAAATACCATGTTCGATGAAAGCTTCATGGTTACCTATGAACCTATTGGGTATTCTTAAGTCTAATAAGTCTCTGGAGTTCACTATATAAGGTTATGACAATTTGAAAGAAACAATTTTCTATACATGGCCAACATTCCTTGATAGATTTCATGTAACTTCAGGTTCAGCTTATTAGACCCAACCTCTAGGCAAGTGGTGTATGGGACCAACTTTTAAATTTCGCGATCTTCACAAGAACTCCGCAACCTTGTGTACTTGTGTATTTTCTTGGGATGTGCACCAATAAGACCCAACTTATAGTTGTTATGGATCCGGCATGAAGACTAGTGCCCCCATATAAAGTTGTAACTCAAAGTATTTAATGCGAGACTCGATTCTAAAATTTATACAATTTTTGTTATGAATGATTTTTGCAAGAAATGTAGCTAAACATTTATCATATCTCACTATTAAGTTATTTGATTGTTTACAAACGTTTTTGTGCGTATGTCTATAACTATTTTTCCTTCATGTTAATTTAATGGAAATAATGCTGATTTATTATGCATTGCATACAAATAACTGTTGTTATTTATAGAGTATTATGTACCAATCATCTTAACCGATGGAAATAATATTGATCTAGGGATGGCATATGGAAAACACCATTAATCGAGTGTGTTGTCTTAGCATCACACATTAGTGGGGTTTCAATTTCCATCTTATATTGGGGTTACAAGTTCAATATTTTTTTCATCTCTATTGTATATATTTTTGTTTCATCATTGCTATACTCTTTTGTAAAGTTATTATAATATTACTTTGTCACCTTTTCTTGATCGAAATCTAAGATGTATAACCTTACATATTTCATGATATTTACATGATAGGGGTTCTAATTACTCTTGGATTAATTGAATCAAATTATTTTCCACCAATTTTGTCTCTAGGATAGCAGAAATAGGGAATGCTCTCCATACACATGCATCAAGAACAAAAAAGATAAAAAAGAGTATTTACAAGAGGCATGCACTATAGGGCCCCATCAAGCATATGATTGTCCCACAAGATTCCATTGTTCTTAAAACCTCGAGTATATTCGGACTATCGGAAAATGAAAACAAGTTACTATGTCATGCTTGCAAGCAATTGTACTGCTATTTGTAGATTAGAAATTGAGTATTATGCCATGCTTGAAAATATTGCAGTACTGATAATCTCAATGGAAACAATGTTGATCTAGGGACAACATATGGAAAAGTATTATGTCATGCATACAAATAACTAATGTACTTCTTTATGTAGATCAGAAATAGAGTATTATGTACTGATCATCTTAACTGATGGAAATAATGTTGATATAGGGATGTCATTGGAAAGTATCACTAATCATATGTGATGTCTTAGCATTATGCATCAACGGGGTTTCAATTTCCATCTTATATTAGGGTTTCTAGTTCAATATTATTTCATCTCTATTGTATAGGTTTTGTTTCATCATTGCTACACTCTTTTGTAAAGTTACTATAATATTACTTTGTCACATATTCTTGATAAAAAATCTAAGATGTATCACCCTCACATCTTACATGATATTTACATGACTAGGGGTTATAATTACCTTTGGATCAATTGAATCTATGGAAAATTTTAAGGAATCCATAGAAAAATCTTGTAGAAATGATGGTGAGTGTTATTGTAGCCAAATTCATAGGGGTGAAGAATCTAGTGAAGGTGGACATCGATTTAGTGGTGAAAATGGAAAAAAAAAACATAAAAATAAGTTGTAGATGAAATGACGAATCCATCGTTATTTCTCTAATTCTTAAAACTGATTTGACAAAGGCCCTTTTTTGAATTTCATCTCCAGGTAAATTAATAAATTAACTTTGTTTCACTCACTTGATATTTTAACAAACTAGCTCCTTGTTTATCCATTGCTTTGATCCCGTCAAAAAATATAGTTTGAAATCTCCATAGGCTCCATTACATTGCATCTAAACAAAATTAGCTTGGACTAATTGTTAGGTTGATTAAAAATTATGGTACGTGCTTTATAGATGAACCCTTGGTTATTTTCTTAGATGATGTAGAGTTATGATTCTATTTATGTTGTTTCATTTAAATGATTTCTTAAAGCTTATAAAGAATTGAGGAAACTATAGTAAATTGTACACGTACATAGAAGTCATTTTTAATATCAAACAAACTTTCCAAATATTTAACAATAAAACAAAGTAATCATAAGGATTTTAAGGCTTTTTAAGGACCATAAAGGGTGAAACCTTTTTACCATGTAAGAAAAAGTGTCTCATTCAAAGTTTCCAAATTCATCTACCATATTTGTTTTAACATTGTTAGTTTAGGAGTAGACTAATTGTAAGTAGTTTCACATGCTATTGTTTTGTTTTTTGCATAATAAACGAGGGATCTATTGGGGTCCCCACGCTTGAAATATATATATAAATCAAAGTATAAAAATACATATAATTGTACTACCCAAAGTTATAAAAGATATCCAATGTAGGAGGAAACAACATTCGTGACATAAAAACTTAAAAATGAAAAATACTAAATAGATATGCTATAGAAGACTAATCTTATCCCATATGATCAATATGACCAGAGTTTGGTTTAGTATTTGGATTCCCCTCTCTTTCACTTGAAACTTCTCTTAAATATAGAACGTAGTGATGAACTAAAGGTGTAGAAAGATTATCTATCATCTCATGAAATTCCTTGTAATCATCCATGGCCCCAAATACGTAAAAATTTGACTAATGCACTGCATAGACATCATCATTTCAATCAAACTTGTACGGGAAAAATGAGGGCCACTTAAAACATTTTAAATCCAATCCTTCCCTTTGGCGTAGTTGGCCACTAGCCTGCATGAATCATTTTTCCACCATAGAGGAAGGGTCATCTTCCCCTTCCCCAACACTCATGAAACATAGTTCTCCTTAGAGCGTAACACCACACTCACAATTATCTATTTGAAGGCCTTGCACACATTCGCTCCCATATTCCTAATTTTTTCGATAATTGGGAAACACAGTTTGTTAGAGAATCTACGTCAGGACTTGCACCTCCTAATCCCATAACCTTCGGGTGGAATTTGTTCCAGATAGGCTTTAGTAGAGCCTTATAAATAAAACATCCTTTAAACAAAAGCTTTTGAACAAGAATTGATACATTTCAAAGAAAGGGTAATACTAACTAACCTAACAAGAAAACAAAAATGGACAGTATCAAAAGAAGAAAAATCCTCCACTAAATCCATGGGATTAGAAAAATTTAAGATAGGATGAACAAAGTCCAATTTAGTGTCATTAGCATAATTGTTTTTGCACAATAAGCTCCTTGGAATGTCATCCATAGTGGGTAAATAGAAATAACAAATTTTAATGGGAAATTCTAAAGCTTAAACAACATAGGATGAGAAAAGAGAGAGAAATCTCAAATTTGCATGCTTCTACAACTTGTGAATTAGACTAGTTCTCCTTATATAAAATTCGCCATTCGACTTTGGAAGATCAAAACACTTATGCATTTAATTTAAATTCATGTGAACTGTGATAAAAGTAGAAAAGTGTAATTAAAGTTGGTATTGCTTTTTGAGAAATAAATATTGTTAAAATTAGGCTTTGAGTTCTCATGATAAAACATTTATATTTGAGCCAATATTTACATCCACATCATCCCCTCAAATACCATTTCAAACATGATGTGATTTTACATTCTGTGGGAAGCTACATTAATGAAAAATGTGTGACATACCTTCTATTTATTAACCCACTCATAAATCATAAATCATAATCATGGTTTTAGAGTAATATATTATATGACAAGTATTGGAGAATACAAAATAATAATAAAACATTAATTGTTTAAATTAATTTAATTAACTTGATTACATGTCACTTTTACACCTAAAATTTGATTTTAAAATAACCAATACAACTAGTCACAGACTCACATAAAGTCCCTCACATCAACAAATTAGGCACTCAAGAATCCAAAATTGAAATAATTTCCATATGTGACATAATTTACATGCTCAAAATAAAATTGGTATATTAAGAAATTCATAATATATTAAATGATTTTTTAATAACCATATCAAATTATCAATATGGGGTTTAGGTTACTCTATGCACCCCTTAAATTAGGGTTCACATTACATAGTCAATTTTCAATACAATTTACATGCCAATTACTAGTTCTACCTTTTAAATTTTTAGTGTTTAGGGTGTCCTACTTGTGTTATTAAGGGTGACCCATTCATGTCTAGGGTGTCCTGATTATGTTATTTTAGGTGACCCATTAGTGTTTAGGTAGTCATATGAGTGTTTAGGGTCTAACATTTAGTATAAATACAATTTAATGTTAGGATGTCATCGTATAAAGACACTAATGCATAATGTGACACCCCAAAACACTAATGCAACACCGTAAACACTCATACAACACCATAGATACTACTATTTGGACACTCTAAACACTAACATGATATCTTAAACATTCATGCAATGCCCAAAACTAGGTTTACATGCCAATTACTGGTTTTACCTTTTATATTTTTAGTGTTTAGGGGTCCTTCTTGTGTTATTAAGGGTGACCCATTTGTGTCTAAAGTGTCCCGATCATGTTATTTTAGGTGGTCCATTAGTGTTTAGGTATTCGTAGGAGTGTTTAGGGTCTAACATTTAGTACAAATACAATTCAATGTTAGGATGTCATCGTATAAAGACACTAATGCATAATATGGCACACCAAAACACTAATGCGACACCATAAACAATCCTACAACAACACAAATAATACTATTTAGACACTCTAAACACTAACGTGATATCTTAACATCCATGCAATGCCCAAAACACTATTGTGACACCCTAAACACTAATGGGTCACCAAAAATAACACAAAATATTATACAACATTGTAAACCTTAAACCCTAAGGAATAAACTCTAAACACAAACCTTAAATTGTAGTCACTAATGTGACTCCCTAAAAACTAATGGATAATCATAAATAACACAATATCTCTTGTGACTCCATTGTTTATCTCTCTTATGAATATATGATGTAGTTGTAAATATCAGTATGAATTTCATTCTGAGTGATTATTTAAGACCACGTCAGGAGTCCAACTCAGACTAAAAATTCAAATCATAACCCTCATTATTAATCTATTACCAATAAAAATAAATACTGTTAGTTGTTTAAACTAATTACCTCACATTGGTTTTTGAGTTCTAGATTATTTTAATTATTGATTCATGTGTTAGTCCTACACAACAAATATATTTATGTTATTAAGTAGAGTTTGCACTTTTAATTTTAGTTGAATCTTATAGGGTAAAGAGTTTGAGCTATGTTAATCTCAAGTTTCATTAGTTAGTGTCTCTTATGCTTAGATTTGTAGATGTGTTATTCAATCTTGTAGGTTTAGGTGATTTAGATATATTGGCAAGTGAAGATTACTTATATGGAATTTGGTTAGCTTGGATAGTTGTTAGGATGTGTTGTGAACAACACCTCCCCATGCTTTAAAACTGAAAGAATGGGGACCCTTTGATGTGTTTAGAAAAATATTGAAGCCATTTTTACTTATAAGAAACAATTGTGTGTTATGGTTACAATTTTGTCACATTTTTCTGTTTAAATTATGATTTTTGGACTAACAATGCTTTAACATAACCATGGTTTTAAGTATGACATTGTAGGATTTTTATTTACAAAGGAAACAAGTGTTTTTAGTTTATAATAAAATCTGCAGACCATCATCACATTGTTAGCTAACGTCCCATCAATGTTTATTCATGGTTTGACTTACAATTTTTATAGGTTTTATGGTTTGTGAAGCAACATGGTGGCCTTTTTTTCTTTGTTATAATATTTAACAATATACTCTTTGAACATGACAAGTTTTGATAGTTCCAAAACTATGTGGAGCTTGTTAATTCATTCACTATTCAAAATTTGTAGGACATGTATCTCACAAATCTTACAAACCCTGACTTTTCCAAAGAAAGGACACTACGCGAAGCTATTCATTTATGCACTCTTCACATCATTACATCTTCAAAAGGATTATTAAGGAATGACATTACAATTTGAGAAACAATGTGGAGTTATCTTATTAGTTTGCTTAGACATTTCTAAGTCTTAGTAGAGATTGGTTATGCAAAATGTGAAGTAGTCTGGAGTATTCTTATTGGTTAAAAACTAACAAGGTTATCAAAGGACAAAAATTGATTTAAAAAGTAACTTAGAGATTTCTTATTGGATCACACTTCACAATGACTCGACATGAACTACAAGAAAATAAAATTGTGAAAACATTATAAGCGTGGATATTTCTTAAAATTTCACACTTCAGGTGACTGATAAAGGTTATCTAGAGTCTACACTGCAAAAACTATACATATGTGGATTTTTCTTATTGTTTCGCACTTTGTAGTGAAACATACATGATAGAAAGATCATATAATACTAAGAGGTCCAAATAACTGTACATACATGGAGTCTTCTTATTGGCTCACCTTTCACACTCTGACATGGTTTTTACAAAGGGAAACAATATACAAAACTATTAAAGCTCACCACGTGAAATTAATGGGACTTAGAGGTGAAAAGAAAGACAAATCCATGGGAATATGTAGAGAATTAGGAAAAGAGACATATTAAAGCCACATTAGTTGTAAAATCCATGAGTAACTCAAAATCAATGAAAAACATATAAATGACTAACTAAACATCAATGTTGCAATGATATACCACCATTTTAACATAAATTAACATGATTCAAATAAGTTGAAAGGATTTCATACTCAAGCACTTGATATTCAAGCTATTAGAGAGCATTTGAGTTCAAATTCAAGAAATTACAAAGTAAAACAAAGTATTGCTATTTTCAAACATTAAGAACTTTGCATATCATACAATTTCTCAAGTATTTTAAATCTTATCATTAGTGGAGGCTCACTTATACACTTTCTTTTCAAACCAACTCTTTGGAGATAATTTTTGTGAGAAAAATCATTGGTGTAGATCATTATACAACCTTAAAATGAAATTTAAAGAGGCTTGATTAATTGATGATGATGATACGGATCAAGACAAACCATAATGTATGGTTGATTTGGTGGCCATTCGACGAGACTAGGCTGCATATCTTAGTGGGTAAACCATAGGTGATGGATTTCATTGACTTTTTTTGGGGCTTATTAGGCGACAATGCGAATTGCAAAAAAGGGTTATGGTATCTAAAAGAGGTAACCTAATTGGTAATATTACCAAGGATTCCATAACTAGTTATTACCACATCCCTCCATTTAATATTCAATTCAATCAAGAAATAGTGGAATAATGGGGAAAGATCAATAAGGTCAGAACATGCTCAAATATTGGGTAGAGGACCTAACTAGTTTTAAATCTAAAGTCTCCACAAACAAGATGTCTATAAGATCATTTAGATGTGGGGTAAGAGTTGGAATGACCTTGATGAAAAAATTATTTGGAGCACCTTATTTTTCGCACGTCAATCGACCTAGGTACCACCGTTAGCCATGATAATCAATGATGAAATAACTCCTTCTCTACTGGAGTTCTATCTTACAACCTCTACAAAAATTTGATGGATGAAAAGAAGAAGAAGGGGGTTAATTTTTATATGATGTCCTACTTGTTGGATGCACTTTGTGCAGATCTCAATTTCAGGGAGTCCCTAGTTGGTTACTACAATATCAAAACATATTTCCCATGGATTTTAGCAATATGCATATGTACAACTATAGGAAGAACATTGAGGTGATATAAAATCATTACTATCTTGTGATTTTCAATGCCATATATGACACCCCAATGCCCAAGGTGATTCAAAGGATCATTAATTCATTGATAACTTGGGAGATTTTCTGGTGTTATCTAAATTATACTGTAAGAAGAGTAGAGAGTATTATTTCTATCCCACTCGAGGTTTCCAAAACACATTTTATAAAAATTTGATGAACAAGACATTACATATTAGTTTTTCCATGACATTAGTCATGTGGCAAAGGAACATAAAAAAGTAAAAATCTACCTATCCTCCTCATCCTATCTCAGTAGGTTTCACAATCCTTAATGATTGGTAGAAATCCAAAAGAGTGGAAAAATATAGAACATATTTTCAATTGGAGTACCATACTTCAAGGTTTTTTAGACCCAAAGAGGGAGAGTGACGCAATTTTTTAAAAACACTCATGGTATGGCTACTTTCAACTAAAAACATTAGAACCATAAGGATGACTTGGTCTACATGAATGAGACCAATGAATAGAAAGTGGCCATTAATATGAAATTTTTCAAGGTTACACCTAATGTACCAATCGGGCAACCTTACTATAGTTGGAGGATTAGATAGCTTAGGCTAAGGCAACAACTAGATAAGAAGAAGAAGAAGACTTAGATGATCATGGTACATAACATGAGACACCTCAAAAACTTGACTGGTTGTTGGTGCCTCCTTCATCTAAAGGAAAATATAGTCCTTCCCATTCTACATCTTCTCCAAACCTTCAATTATCAAGCCTTGCAAGGACTATAAGAGTATCTACAAGTCCACACGTGACTAGTCCTATTAAAGTTCCTTCATGGTAAGTACTATTACAATTGTGATTACTTCCCCTTCATTTTCTCCTTCATTTATTGTTAGTTCCATATAATGGCTTCTTCTTTTATTCCATATTCTTTAGACCTTTCACTAGTAGTATACTCATTTCTACTAGTTATTATTCGAGGATGAGGTAGAGGTGATATTCATAATGGGATATTAGGTCCCATTAGTTTTCAAAATCCTCCTTTCTCTTCCCATGTTTCAAATACTCTTATTGTTTCTCCCTCTTTACTTTCCTTTATATTGGCCCAAGTAATAATGCATATTCCTTCCTCTTCTTCACATATTCCTTTAATTATTTCATCTCTTCCTCTTTCATTTCCAATGAATACATCATTATCTCCCCAAGCCATTATAGTCACTTATTCTCAACATGTTGTAGTTACTACTACAACACTAGAGTAAATGATTGTAGATCCTATCGCCATTTTCTCTCCTTCTTCAACCATTTCTTCCACTCCTCTAGCTATTATATCTTCTTCAACTCCAACATCATCTAGAACTATTGTAGGAAGATATTTCAAGGCTAAGATGAAGGCACCGATGCAACCTTATCTCCCTCTTTTTCCTTTCCTCCATTTCCTCCTAGGTCTAGTTAGCTTCTTAGTCCACCATTTCTTCCTCTTATCACACCCTATGTATCCTAAACTTTTCTACCATGCATGCCTATGCCACTTCTCCCAATTCCTTCTTACATTCCCATTTCATACATTCCCATTCCTTTCTACATTCCCATTCCTTCTTTCTAGGACCATGTGGTTACTCGAGTTTCATGAGCCATCTCTTGGTCCTTCTATAAATTTTTCAACCTACTCTTCCTTGGAAATCACCAACTTTACCACAAGTGGTAAGGCCTTCTTCTAATTTTTCTCCCATAACCACAATTGTATCTATTACCCCAAGATGAACATGGACTCCTCCTGTGGAAAAAGAGAAATGACCATCGTTATGGCACAACTTAAAGACCCAAAGGTGGCACTCAAGTATGATTCTCCTATAGGAACTCTCAAGAGGGTGATAAAGAGGAAGTTTTCCCAAGGGCAAATCCTATATACATGTAAACAAGGAGCACATATTGAGAATTTCCAAGAGGGCCCATATAGGGGAGGAAATCATGGATGTATATCCTCAATCAGTCATTGATGCCACTTAACAAATGAATTGATTTAATGAAAAGAATGTAGAATCAATTAGATGCTCTTCATTCCTAAAAGTAGGTAACTGCTCCAAAGAATATACTACCCAATGTGCAATGGATTTGAGAAAGTTGTATGAGTTATTAGTAGCCATACAAAATCATAAATATGTTGCAGAGCAAGGGCTATCATAGGTTTAGGGAAAGCACAAGCATATGACTAGGTGAGATCCATGATGGAAAAGTTACTAGATGTTATAAACAAGTGTCTATGTCTCAATGTGTTATACATAAAAATTTAGTATCTAAATGCATGGAAGGTTTTATGGTCTACCTCTTAAATGAATTAAGTGTTTGGATGAAAAAAATGGAAGGTTTGTTGAGAGAGAAGCAAGGAGAGGTGAATAAATCCATTGAGACTCTGTATGAAGCTCAAATAACTTTAATGTATCAACCACATGGGAGGTTGATTAAAAACCCTTCTTTGAGCGACAATTACAAGTATTTATTTCCACTCGCTACTAATTTTTCATAGGAATACTAACTAGGAAAACATCCACCATAATGGCACTAATAACTTATGTGAATGGAAAAGTGAAAAAGCTACACTTCTAAGTGAAAATATTAAATCTATTTATAATAGATTCCCAGTTCTAATTCAAGAAGTGTCTTGATCCGATGAGGACACCTATTCTAGACCTAGTCTATATTGAAAAAGAATCCAAATACTTCATAGTTGAGCTTCAATGAAATCAAACAAAGTTAACTAAAACAACTATAAGTGGAAGCTCTTTTAGTATTTAATATTGAAAATTTTGTAGTCTTTAAATAGGAAGTATAAGATTTCTTTCATGAAAGATTTATCTTTTGTATTTTATTATCCACTTGTGAACAACTAGTTCTATTTTTAATTGGCTATTTTAAAGCCTCATGGTAGTGGTAATTTTGTATAAGTATAACAATTGTTTACCCTCTAAGAGGAAGATTTTTATGAAGGAAAACTTCAATAGTCCAAGGATTTTTCAATGAGTGTTTTCCCGCATATTGTTTTGCTAAAATGTTTTTTTGAGTTGCTCGAGATATGTTTTGTTAGTTAAATCAATGTTAATTTAATTTATATGGAAATATTGAATGTGTAGAAAAATATATTATCTAAATAATGTATTGATTATTTGAATATATTATCTAAACATATATATTAGATATACACAAATGAAAGCTTTCATGTATTGATTGAGGATCATATCTATTATTTTTTGATCAGCTTTTTGTTGAAATTCAAATAGGACAATAATCCATCTCCATATCCAACATGGTCATCTATTCTATTTGTGGCATTGTTATCATCCCCTCTCCTTTCATTAATCAAATTCCATATTGCCAAAGCCATGTCATAGGGAAATTTATTCACTTCATATTGTGATGTGTAAATTCTCAAATAGTTTTCCAAATTTTTGTCAAGCTTGTTTCATAATTTTGAATTTATAAAGGACAAGGTGCTTGAAAACTCTCTCATCTTCAACTGAACCCAAAATCATTGTTTGACATAGATCATCTAATGAAAAAAAATTGGTCATGGTTTCCTGCAAAATAGTGTTTAACCCAATTTTTTCATAGCCAAGTTATTGCTCCACACTCTAAGGGATTATCCAAACATTTGAATTGCTCAAACATTGTAGAGGAAAATTTATAGTTTTGATCAATCAAAATGCCTTGTTTAAAATAACTAGAATATTTGCTCCATTGATATCAATAGACTTACAAAAATGTTGAATTAATGTAGTTAATCTCTTGTGGTAGTCTTCCTACAAATATGTTTCATTTTGGAAAATATTCCAATAGGTGGGATTTACTAAAGCCATTGATTCAAGTAAAAATACCTACTAAAAAGCTCCCTTAGTTATTATAGTAGGGAAGCTGAAATTTCTCTTAACCTTCCATTTGTTGATGATACAATGTTATCAAAGAGCATCCTTATGACATTTACCTTCTCAACCTTACGGGTTATTATTTGAAAGAAGAACATTGGTATCTCATATCACATATAAAAGCACATAATTATCCAAACAAGTTAAACCTCAAAATCTACTTACATTTCCAATATTTATCAAATTGTAACTCTTTTGGAAACTTTAGACCAAATATTATATTGAAAAAACATGTTTTCTCAAACTAGAGAAACAAATAATCTATTATCGATAAACATGTTTTCTAAAACTAGAAAAATCTAAAATATATAGTTCTTTCTTGGGATTGTTTAATTAAATGATTCATTTCATCTAACATGGGAAGGAGACCACACAACATTAGAAATGTCTCTATATCAATCAAATGATGTATCAAATCGTGAGCCTTGTCCACTTCCATGTGATTCTACCACATTACTCCCAATAAGGATTGATACTTGTCATACACCCTACGAATCGATTGATATAATGAGATCCACCTAGTGTCAACATATTTTAATAGTTTAAGCCATTTTCAGTACTTTTGTAAGGCTTTGAAATTCCTTGAACCTTTTAGGACTATGAAAAAAAAGTATTCACCTCTCGAACAAGTTCTTCAACTTTTGTTATAGGTTTAAATTTGTTGACTATTTTGTATGCTAGATTCATTCTATGAGCCATACAATGAATGAAAATCATATATGGGAAATGGAATGTTTGGAGTATTACACACATACCATTACAATGACCTTGCATTATATATGCCCCATCTTCCCAAACACATACAAGCTTTGTTTCAAGTGTAGAATCATCCATGCCACCAATTTCCTTCAAACTTATTATAACTAGTTCACAAAGGTTTTTAGCATTAGAGAGCTCAATGATCTTGTGAATATAAATTAAGTGAGGCCATCTCACATGAATCTCAACAGTATAAACATGCATATACATACCCAAACAATATTATCAACTAATATAACCTCATCAATAGAAAAAGACACATATTGTGCAGACTTAAGTTTCTCTTTCAAGTCTTCTTTCTCAACCATAGCTACACATTTTTCCTAATCCAAGACACTACTTTTAGAACAATGAGAATGAGGAAAGTGTGGGAAACCAAGAAAAGATACCATCTTCTTATGTTTAGGAAAATATGTTATAGGAATAATTTTTGCAAATGTGAAAAAATAGCTAGCTAAATTGTTTATTTTACCTAAAAGACTATTTTGAATGACCTTGTTAAATTTAGATATAATTTTCCCTCCATTCTATGCAATTATTATTTCAGCTCTCTTGTGCTCCTCATTTTTTCATACCTAATATGTAAATAATCATATGCAATTTTTTGAAACACTCTTCACAACTCCATCTATAATTTTCTTTTCATATAGTTTCCTACATGCTTCTCAATAATATCCAATTTAAGTTGTAGTATCTTTTCCCTACCCAATTTCCAACTTAAATCTTTACATTTGCATTCTTTGGGAGGTTTAAATTTATTTTCATTTTCAACTGGTTCAATAAATGGAAAAGTAGAAATCCACTCTAATATGAAACTCCATCGCAAGTACCAATTTATTACCTTTCTTTTCTGCTGTAATAGGTGTTGCACTTCGAGTATTTGGCATAGTGGAATCTTTTGTACTAGAATAGAGATCCATTTTAACAAGTCGCACACCCATATTCCAAAAATCCTTAGATAAAATTAAAATTAATTACACGATCAAACTACCAGAACGTTATAATATATAAACTCAAGTTATTAATAAAAAGCTTTCCTTACTTAGTTTTTTTTCTTCTTTTGGATGAGTTCGGGATCCGGGCGGATCTTCTAGTTTATCTAGACCCAACTAACTGGAATCTAAGGGAATAGGTTCTCGAAAAACCTTGAACTCTTCGTTTGGGGCGACATCGGGCCCATATCTATGTATAGTTAGAAAGGAATATGGGGGCCCCACCCCGAGGCACCACATCACATACATGGATCCATCTATTGTATATGGAGTATCCTTGATCACCCCTTTCTCAAATAAATATATCACATAGATAGATGGGGTCAAGATTGATGTGGGGATGAATGATACCAATCATCAATCATCAACCTAGTTTGGTTGGTTTGGGATGCAATTATGACATAGGTGCTTAAATTTTGTTGATCATTAGAAGTTTCACCTCCAACATTTAATTGGGCAGGTGATGACATCCTAGCACTAGAGTGGAAATGTAAATCATCTAGTGATGCAATTTCAACTTCATTCAATGGGATGTCTTCAAGGGGAGACATTTCATTGTAATTGTTATTGATAACATCAGTCATCAAATCATCAATGAAATAATTTTGAGTTTCATTTAAAATGCAATCATTATCCCTTGATAGTGCTTTGGAGAAGGATGAGATTCTCAGAGATGATTTCTCAAAATAAGATGTGATTTTTGTATGCTAGAATTAGGAGGCATTAAACTTGTTTTTTTTTCCCGAGGTTCCCTTTTTAGTTGCCATTTCCTTATACTGATAATTTTTGAGTTGGCTATGATGATATGAAAATTGATCAAGGCATTGAAGTTTTGAGTGACATGGAAAGAAAATAATGACATTGGTGATGATGCACATATACTGTTGTTGAACTGCAAAATAAAAAATGACATATTTCAATATATTATAACATTGCTAACAACATAACTTATAAAATTAGATTAAGCAATGTGACATGATAGAAACCAAGTTTTAAATTGGATCAATATAGAATAAACGTATATGCACTAAGTGTAGACAAAAATCTATGCACTTGGGTACATTTCTAGGTCCTAAAGCATACTAATATATACATGATTCCTAAGTAATAAAACTAGTGGTTGACAATTCCTTTTGGCCTTTTTCTTTATCTCTTGTCTTCTTTTTGGTCTTACACATCTTACAACCCTGTCAGAACTTAACTTATTTATCTTTTATGGCCTCGAAACTAGCACCCAGTTAGGACACAAGCACGTGGGCACTTCTGTCCCTCCTGGGTGCTCCTGACCCTCTCTATCCTTTTCTCACCATTTTGGGTCTCTTTTAAGTTTTGGGTTTCTTTTAATATTTTGGGTCAACCTTTCAGTTTTAAATTAAAAGATTCAAACAAGGGAATCATATATATATAATTAGTTATTGCTCTTAAATTAGGGGCTAATCACTAAGCATTACCTATCATCACCTAAGCTTGCATTCAAAGGCATAAGAACCCTTCAAAGGAATTCATATAGAACACTCATACAAGGGACAAGGGTTGCATCACTCTGCATACACAACATAAGAGGGGAAGTTCATTTTATTCCATCACACACATTCTATACATTACTACATTCTAGATATAACCCGCTATCATTGTGCAAATTTCACAAGGGAAACCTAGGCATCATTACACAAAAATTCACACAAAGATATATGGAGTATGAAAGCTAGTGCAATGTTCGGTACTAAGTTCAATCTTTGGGTGACCACCAAGATCAGTTCGAATCCACATTTTGCTTCTTTATTTTTAGATTTGATGTGGTTCATGGGAATGTGTAGCTAGGTATCTCTCATTTCATGTTATAAGTAAAATCAATGACACTATATCAAAAATAGAGTGACAAAAGGAAGCTAACAATGAAGCTCCTCATACATAGAAAAGGATAGAACTTGAGCACTTGACTGGACACTAGTGCCCAAATCAGTCACTAGTGCCCGAGTGCTCCTGTCCTCCCATGGGCACTTCTATCCTACACATTTCGAGTTTCAGAATCTTGGTGAGCCTTGACAATAGTGCTTAAAATCTGCTTTCAACAGCTTCTCTGCATAGATCATTCGAGAGATTGTACAAAATCAGCTAAGTCACCCTCTCTCTTGCTTAGGGTTTCATATTAATGCTTGTTTATTACTTGTGCACTATTATAATTTACTTCTTATTTATCATTACTTACAGATGTTACTCAAATATAGATTTAATTCAATTTAAATTAAATCATTTGGTGAACCCATTCAATTAAACCCAACCTTGTTGTGAGGCATTCTTCTTCCATGGCTAAGACTTATGAACCCTTTAATGATGAATATCTTCATGATCTCCAGGCTCATATCATTAAACACCCTCAAGACTTAGATATATTATTTTTTTTTCCCGTGAAGAGGCCACGAATTCAACCGAGATTAACCCTCTAGTCTCCAATGATACTTCTCTTCCTATTTTTGACACATCCTCCTAATTCTTCCACCACCTTTACACCTACATCTAATGTGTCTGCTTTCTATGCCTACTCCTATTAATCAATTTATCGCCTATTACTTCCGACACATGGAATATATCCTCTTCGAGTACCCATGACCTAGCTTCTTTATACCATGATTTACAATCCCAAATTTGTCAATTATAGCAGGCTACTTCACATTCCTCTCCATCTCTAGATTCCTCATTACTCCTTCATATCCCTTTTTGACCGCCAAATCTTCTTATCCACTACCTCCTAACTTCATTGCACCCAATATTCCCACCTTCAATGACCATGAAAATCCTCAAGAGAACTTTTGATCCTTTCATGTGGCATGTCTTGACTATGCGGATGATCTTACATTATTGGCTAAGTTATTCCCTCGAAGCTTACAAGATTACACTATGTGATGGTTTTATGATCTACCTATTCATTTGGTAACATCCTTCACATCATTAGTTGATGCATTCCTTGCTCATTTTTCTATAAATATCAGTACTAAGATATCCTATGCACAATTAGCTCAAATCAAACAAGGATCCAATGAACGTTTTGTGGACTATGTCTTGCACTATAAGAACAACCTTGCTAAGATGACCAATGTTCTAGCTGATTTAGAATTTCAAAATATTTTTATTTAAAGCTTCTTATCTCTACTTCAAGAGAGTGTAATATTTGAGATTACTCCCTCCTTTTATCACCTATGCCATACACTTGATTTCCACGAAAGGAAGCTTCTATCCATGGGAAAATTGAAGTATTATGATACTTCTTCATCCACATCCTCTAACAGGTTTCAAGCTAAATCTACCTTCAAACCCTCTGCTAACCCTACTAAAGTCAAAGCCATTGTTAATATTATTTCTACATTAGACAAGATTCAATTACAATCCACAAGTCATACTTTTACTAAGCTAACTTACATGCCTTGTTTCCTATTACTGAAACTTATCGAAAATAATATCATTACTCTTCCTCCACCGCTCAATATCAATCCTTCTTGCCCACGTGGCTAAAATTATGATGAAAATGAACGTGGTGAATATCATCAATGTAATGGGAATTCTATTGATCGCTGCTTTAAGCTTAAACATCTCATTCAAGATCTTATTGACAACAATACAATCCAAGATCTTTGAGCTATCTACTCGCTAAAATAGTCAATGACAATTTGTAGACACCTATAATTTAGCTCAAGCAATTTAAATACTTAAATTGAGCTAATTATACCCTTTCCGTAAATTGACGACATATCGTCAATATCACACATTTTCTCTACTATCATCGTTAATTAATTACATTACGTTAGTTAATTAACTCTTCTATCCAACAATGATGCCAATTAATGACATTCCGTTAATCAACTCCCCTTTCTATCTAGATTAATTAATTAATACCCCTTTCTATCTAGATTAATTAATTATTCTTAATTAATTAATTCTCTCTTCTATTTAATCAATAAATCGTCACTTATTTGATTAAATCCCTCTCATAGTCTAAATCATGCTAATTATTCCTCTAAAAAGCTTCTATAAGCTTACACACATATTAATTAATCACTTTGGTTAATTAATAAAGCCCCTCAAACCCCATGGGTCACTAAAGGACAAACTAAACTCTCCTAAGGTTGACTCAACCCTTTCTAAACCTCCCTTATCCACAACTAACCCAACCTCTCTATTATCCCACATGTAAAGGGATGTAGAGATTCTTTTATCCATTGGGCTATATAAGGAGCCCTCCTCCTACCTTTCTTCTTACACCTAAATGAGCATAGAGCCTAAGCTATAGCCATTTTATCATCTTAGAGCATTCTTCATTGGAGGAGCTAGCTATTTTCATTTCTTGTATTCATCCATCCAATTTTTGAAGTCATATGGGGATATGTCAAATGGTCTTGTAGCCATGGATTGACAAGACTCCATTCTTGAAAATTTTGGGATTCAAACATACAATCAAACCTTTGATTGCAAAGGATCTAAATAGGTTCATTTCATTTGATTAACATTAAATAGAGATAGAGATTAATGGATTAACATGCTAGTTTGAATATTTCTTCATGTTGTAATGCAAGGATGTTAGTAGATTAGTCTTGTTTAAGCTCTAAGCATGATGGTGCATTGATTTTGATTTAGCTTTGTTTTAGGACTACTGTGTTAGTTCTAATTCTTTTAAATTGCTAACAAGTTCATGTACACATTTGGCACGCCTGGTGAGACAATCCTGCTGTATATTTCTGCTACTCAATTTGATATTGGTGCATTGCTTGCCCAATATGACCTCGGTCATAAAGAAAAAGTTGTGTACTATCTCGGTCGTATTCTTATTGCTTATGAGCTCAACTACCATCGATTGAAAATCTTTGTTTGGCTGTAGTTTTTACCTTCCAAACAATTCACCATTACTGTTAAATACTAAAACCAAGCTTGTATCCAAAGTTAACCCGCTTAAGTACACTGCCAAAACCCGCCCTTATAGGTAGAATGGATAATTGATCATTCTATTAAGTGAATTTGACATTGAGTATGTAAATCAAAATTCGGTAAAAGGAAAAGTACTCGTCATTCAATTAGCGAAGCATCAAGTTACTAGAACAAATCCTTTGTGAGTCCGGGATATGTTAGATGCTTCATTAATATATATTGAGGAATCCGTTATGTGATAAGTACACTTTGATGGATCTTTTACTTTTCATGGTTCGGGGGCAAGTGTGGTATTAATTACTCCTTTAGGAAACCCTATACCTCAAGCTTTTCGCCTTGGTTTTCCTTGTACAAATAATATTACAGAATATGAGGTGCTCATCGCTGGGATGAAGCTGGAAATAAAATGGGATATCCATCCTGTTAAGATTGTTGGTGATTCACAATTGATCATCAAATAAGTTAACGATGAATATAAAGTCAAGGATGAGAAAATCATCCCCTACAAGAAAACTAGTGGAAACTTTGAAAGAGTATTTTGTGTGTATCACATTCGAACAAATTCCAAGCACATAAAATGATCAATGCATTACACTATGACAACTCGTAGGTTCTATGTCTGCGAATTCCACTACAAAGTAATGATATGCCTTACTTTGTTGAAAATCTATGCCACTGCATATGACATGCTAGAATCATGTTTGGCTTGTGAAGTTGTTGGTCCCTATTCCCCATGGTATGCACACATCTTCACCTATCTTAAAGACAACACCTTCCCTCCTGACATCTCCCATTCTAAAAAACAAAGCCTTATCTGCCAGATAGCCTATTATACCCTCTTAGGAGGTATGCTCTATCATCATGGCTACGATGGGAATCATTGCATTTTCTAGATGTAGCAGAGTCAGTCCAAGCGATTAAAGAGGTGCATGAAGGGGTATGTGGGGCCCATACAAATGGGATGGTTCTAGCCAATAAATTATTGAGAGTGGGATACTATTGGCCTATTATGGAAATGTAATGCTACAACTATGTATGAAAATGTGTACTATGTCAAAAGTATGGAAATTTCATCCATGCACCATCACAACCGTTGCAACCAATCACAACCCCATGGCCATTCTCCAAATGGGGACTGGATTTAATAGGAAATCTCACCCTACCTCATCTGATGGTCATAATCACATCATCACAACTATGGAATATTTCACTAAGTGGGTGGAGGGTGTTCCTTTGACTTATTTTACAGGAGCTCAAATTCCAAAGTTTATCGTGAATCACCTTATCTCGCCGATATGACATTCCTGCGTCCATAGTTCTCAAAATGGTTAATCATTCAAGAACAAGATAGTGAAGGACCTTTGTCATTGATTTCAAATAAAATTGAAGTGGTCTATGCCATATTATCCATAAGGTAATGGGTAGGTGAAGCCACTAACAAAACATTGGTTCAATCATGGAAAAGATGGTGAGTAAGATAGGCCATAATTGACATTTACAAATTTACCCGACCCTCTCCGGGATTATAGGACCTCCATTCACACTCCTACTAGTGCGACACCCTATTCCCTAGTATTTGGAACCAAATCCATCATCCCATTGGAAATCAAGCTTCCTTCCCTGAGAATATCTCTTAGGGATTACCTGGACAAGGATGAGGATTACAAAGTGGCTAGGATGGCAGAATTAGAACTCCTGGATGAAAAGCGCATCCGTGCCCTTAACCATCTCAAAGTGTATCAGAACAAAGTCTCCATAAATTACAACAAAAGGATCATACCTCGTTAGTTTGAGGTTAGAGATTTGGTCATGAAAGAAAATCAGTTCAACACAAGGGCGGAAAGAGAGAAGAAAGGAAAGTTCAACCACATTGGTTAGGACCTTACGTCATTGTGGCCAAATATGGTACGGGAGCATACAAAATTTCCCATCCTAATGGTGATGAGCTCCGTAAACCTATGAATGCCATGCACCTTAAGCGGTTTTATGCTTAAACATGGCACAAAAATTAGAAAAGCAAACCAAAAAAAGAGTAAAAATGATCAAAATACAAAAAAATTAAAATAAGAAAAAAAGAAAAAGAGAAAACAAGTCATCCATATGTGAAAACCACATAATTGTGGCACATTGGATAGGTCCCTTGGTGAAAACTAGTTTCTAACACCTTGGGAGGATTCGTTGTTCACAAGAATCTTGCATTTGGAGGGTACTTTTACTTAGCCTAGGGCTAGTTCCGCATATGCATCCGAGATTCCCTATGAACCTATCATGTAAAGCCTTGATCTGGCTTTTTCTCCTCTTGTTAATGTGTGAAGGGATGATATTTTCATATTTCCCATCTAACGCTAGCGATACTTCTACGACTTCACCTTCCTGTTTATAAGCACATGGCGCCTACCCTTGTATACTATCTGTCTAATGTTGGGGACATCCACGTTTCTCGGTTACCTATGCATAGCTTTGGAAATTGTTAGAAAATCACAAAAACATTAAAAATGGTAAAAATCACAAAAATGTTCGAAAAGCACAAAAAAATAGAAAATTGTTTCACAGAAGCACAAAAACAATAGAAAATTGGTTCATAAAAGCACAAAAACAATAGAAAATTGTTTCACAAAAGCAAAAACAATAGAAATTTGTTTCAAAAAGCACAAAAACAATAGAAAATTGTTTCATAGAAGCACAAAAACAATAGAAAATTGTTTCACAAAAACACAAAAACAATAGAAAATTGTTTCACAAAAGCACAAAAACAATAGAAAATTGTTTCATAGAAGCACAAAAACAATATAAATTTGTTTCACAAAAGCACAAAAACAATAGAAAATTGTTTCACAAAAGCACAAAAACAATATAAATTTGTTTAAAAAAACACAAAAACAATAGAATTTTTTTCACGAAACAAAAAACAATAGAAAATTGTTTCACAAAAGCACAAAAACAATAGAAAATTGTTTCACAAAAGCACAAAAACAATAGAAAATTGTTTCAAAAAAGCACAATAATAGTAGAAAAGTGTTTCACAAAACAATCTTGCAAAAACATAACTTTAGTTTACTTACTTTATCTTGTTTCTTTCTTTGTTTGTGTACATTGTTTGCTTGTATAGTTGCTTCTTGTTTGTACATTTGTATAGTTTGTTTCTTAGACATACTTTGATAAGATTCATCTTTTCTTGCTTAGATTAGATTCATTCTTACTTGTACATATGCAATGTGTTTTTGCATGCTTGTAAATAATTGTACATAGTTGTGTTAATTCATGTTGGTTGGCACTGTGTATTTTGTTAACATTTGATTGTGTTTGCTTGTCACATGTACATAGTTTTGTTATCACATCATCATATCTCCATCAATATCATCACATCTAACATCATCTATACATCATATATAAATAAAATGCTACGTGTACATCATACATGTATGCTATGCTAATCATCACGTATCGTATCATCAAATGGGGCAAGAGGGATCATAAATATCAAAATCTATCCCCCGCACCAATATCATCGTGTCATCCCGTCCACTAATCTAGAGCATCACATGTACAATACAATTGATATCATCTATGGATCTATCATGTCAAAATCAAACACATGTGGTACAAACATCTCAACTATCATCATGATACATACAAAAGTGTGAAATCAAACCATATAACATCACACTCTAACTCTTCTTCTACTTGCTGTGAATAGTTATTTTATTTAAATAATTATTTTCCTTACTTTTTTGCCATGTTGGGGCATTATTTTCCATCTGGTACTCATTTCTTCTCACTAGGACAATTTTATTGCTCCTAGGAAATATCCCTTCTTCTACACACTCCATCAAATAATTATTTTGTTAATCTTTCTGTTGTGTTGGGGCATTATTTTCTCGCATGTTGCTTCTTTCTTCTCCCTGGGGCATTTCTTTTGCTCTTGGGAGATTCTTGCTGATTCTTCTAACTTCTTCTCTATCCAAACCGTCAAAAGTCTAAAAAAATAAAAAAATCAATTCAAAATCCAAAAAAATTCAAAACTTTTTCAAAAATCCTAAAAATTGTAAAATTTGCAAAACTAGGTAAACCACTCATAACAGCTGAAACTTGTGTCTTGTGCATGGTATTCTTTCCATATCTTGTTGGAAATTTCACATCTTCACAGATCAAACAACTCATGGATCATCAGATTTACAACCATTTACAAAGCTATCCTGCTTGCTTCATCAGTACTCTAGGGCACATATAGTTGCTTGGTACTATTTTATAGTGCACTACGCTTTTTCATTGGACCCAGTGTCCTTCATCATCTTCCCTTGCATGTATCCTTGCTTAGGGCATCATTTTTAACCCTTGTCATCAATCACGAACATTTGGGGATCTTCAACTTGATAACAAAACATTTGTACAACCGTCTTGACCGTTGTTGGTTGGAATATGTGTGTTTGTACTTGTTTTCCTTGTTAAATGAGCTTGTTTCCTTCTATAATTACATTACTTTTTCGTATGTTGCATTGAGTGGGTGTTTCAGCAATGGAAAACTATTCGTAGTATGGATTTTCATGTCATCCTACTTTTTTTGTATGCTTATATTTTTAATAAGGACCGATGACGTAGATATTTGACAATATGATGACAATAAAGTTATTTTAATACACTGGATGAAAGCTTTATCTTTTCTTTCCATCTATCATTCCTCTTCTACATCATTCTCCTATCAACACTATTCTTCTTATTCACCTGGGCATCCTGCTCCTACCCATTCTTCTATTTCCTTTCTCTCACCTTTTTCGATCATCGATTGCCTTCTTTCATCACCCCATCGACACTCGAGGGGCATCTCTCACTTCTACTAATTTTTCTTCTACATCTTCAAAATTTTATCTATCTACTATCTTTGAAGTGGCGTCACTGCCACCTCAAAGAGGGACAAATGTAGACACCTATAATTTAGCTTGAGTAATTTAAATACTTAAATTGCACTAATTATACCCTTTCCTACAAATTGACGACATATTGTCAATATCGCATATTTTCTCTACTATCATCATTAATTAATTACATTACGTTAGTTAATTAACTCTTCTATCCAACAATGACGCCAATTAACGACATTCCGTTAATCAGCTCCCCTTTCTATCTAAATTAATTATTTCTAATTAATTAAGCTCCCCTTTCTATCTAGATTAATTAATTATTTCTTTCTAATTAATCTCCCTTTCTATCTACATTAATTAATTATTATTAATTAATTAATACCCCTTTCTATCTAGATTAATTAATTATTCTTAATTAATTAATTCTCTCTTCTATTTAATCAATAAATCGTCATTTATTTGATTAAAATCCTCTCATAACATAAATCATACTAACTATTCCTCTAAAAAGCTTATATAAGCTTGCACACCTATTAATTAATCACTTTGGTTAATTAATAAATCCCCTCAAACCCCATGAGTCACTAAAGGACAAAATAAACTCTCCTAAGGTTGACTCAACCCTTTCTAAACCTTCCTTATCCACAACTAACCCAACCTCTCCATTTATCCCACATGAAGAGGGATGTAGAGATTCCTCTATCCATTGGGCTATATAAGGAGCCCTCCTCCTACCTTTCTATTTACACCTACATTCCTAAATGAGCATAGAGCATACACTATAGCCATTTATCATCTTTGAGCATTCTTCCATTAGAAGAGCTTGCCTTCTCCATTTCTTGTATTCATCCACCCAAGTTTTGAAGTCATATGGAGATATGTCAAATGGTCTTGTAGCCATGATTTGACAAGACTCCATTCTTAGAAACCTTGGGATTTCAAGCACATAATCAACTCTTTGATTGCTAGAGATTTACATAGGTTCAATCTCATCTTATTTTAGCATTCAATAAGAGATAGAAGTTAATTTGTTTAGCATATTAGCTTGAAATGTTCATTTCATGTTTAATGTAGAAATGTTGATAGGTTAGCTTTGCTTAAGCTCTTAGCATGATGATGCATAGGTTTAGCTTAGCATTGTATTGAAGCTACTAGGTGTTAGTTTCAAATTTACTTACATTGCTAACTATTTCATGCATACACAATCAAAAGATAAAAATATTCAATAACCCATTGCCCAAGCATGACAAATAAGCTACCGATTCTTCTACAAACCATGCATATCATGTCATACCTCCTCCTTCCTTAGGGAATCTTGATTTTCTTATTTCTTCTACCGATGTACCACCAATAATCACATTTTCAAATCATGATTACCATGCTACATTTTCCTCTGATTCATTTCATATCAATGCTTCCATTCACAATTATACAGTCAACAATACTTTGATCTATCCATCAATCCTTTCTAATGTATGCTCTACGACATTCCTATTGGCCATCAAATTTTTAACTTCCGTAATCACATTCCCAGCTTCTTAATTCTTATGGTATTTTCATGCTTCCCATTAAAATTGGGCCGCTTACATCGTGTTTGCACCATTCCATGTTACATATACAATCAAAGGTTGTGACATGATCTTAAGTCTTCCTTGGCTCCGTGCTACCTAAGCTATCCCTTCCACGCATCATTTATGTCTTAAGTTCATACATAACAAGAATTTTTTCACTATCAAATGTAACCCATCACATACACCATTACCTCAACCCACTCTTGGCTCTATCTTTTCCCCATTCATGGCATTCGCCTACTATGCCTCTCAAATCTAAATATATTTGTGCACTTAACTCTCCTATTCACACATGACCTACCTCACGACCCTATCATCCTCATCGGTCCATTAGTCCACCTCTCCACCTAAGTCCCCTACTTGGGAAAATATTTCCCATAAAATTTCTCCACCTCCCTTACCACATTGGTCATCTTCAAGTGCACATAGTTACTCTCCTACACCATTGGTCCTAGATCATGGTCACATGCCATTGTCTTTGCCGATATCGGTGGGGGCCCTCCTTCCCATCATCATCGATAGTATCCTATCCTTCACTTACTTAGGGGCATCACACTTCCCCCATCTCCATCACTATCAGCTATGTCTAGTATCCACTCATAGTCTCTTTACTACATTTCACACTCCGCGCTTCATGTCTATCTATCTAAGCATTATCAAATCCTTGGTACACCAATTGTACCTTCATTACCCAATGACACACTCTTGTTCTATGGTTCACACTTGACTGTTGAGGGAATATTCTTAAATGAACCTCACATAACATAATTTTCACACTCAGTTCTTCACGATACATCTGTTCTAGCATCTACTCTCAATCACACACAAACCATTCATTACATGATGACACACTTTAATTCCATGGTTCATACTCACCAGTTGAGGGTCCAATTCTTAAATGAAACTCACATCATTTACACTTCATGCTTAATGCTTCATGATACATATTTCATTGCATCTACTCTGAAGCACATAAAACACAATCATTTCCCGATGACACGCTCTTGATCTATGGTTTATTCTTTACTTGTTGAGGGAGAATTTCTAAATAAAGTTCATCTCATACAAATATTCTGGGAAATGTGGCTCCTCCTCTTCACATCTTGCACATCGCATGTTGCACTATCACATGCACACAAAATTTACATATATTGGTTGCATTTACTCTTGTTAGCTTATTCTACTTACATGTTACAATTCATTTCCTATGCTAGTTGGATACTTAGTATGTCACCATTTTCCCCTCCTATATACACATGTGCGTTCACTTGGTATCTTGAGGTGAATGTAGGAATTTTTCATATTCTTACATGATGCATGATGATTGACACTGCTATTTCCTAGTTCTCATTGAGGCTCCCGAGGGCATCTAACTTTGTTACTCTCACACTCCACATATTACAATTTCTCTTGTTACATTATTCATTACTTCTTGATAATACCACATAATTTTCACCGATTTATACATGCTTTTACATATTATTTATCTTTCTAACATGCTAATGGGTGATTCATGTGTAGCATTTACTTTACAAGATTCTATACAACCATGGTTATTTGTAACTTTTTTTCTTGTTATTGTTTTTATTGTTTTCTTATGAAAACTTCGCCCGATTATCTTGTGACATTGTGAGTGATGTCCCATTTATGAAACCCTATTGTTGTGGTCCATCTTGTCTTCCTAGTTTCTTGTTACATTTCCTTCTATTGCATGCTAGCTCATTTTCACTAACACTTGTTACTAGTCCATGTTTTTTGCATGTGGCTTGATTTCTACCATACACATCCCATACCCCCGCATGTATCCAATATCGAGATATGCATATCAACTTCAAGTCCTCTCCTTTGGGCCACATTCTCCTATAGTTTTTGCATGCACCCTAAATGAGGGGGCATCTATTAGGTGAAAAAATGACTCTTACAATAGCTTAGAGCTTCATACAAAATCAACACAATACAAAATCAACACAAGAACACATTCATGATTGGCCCAGAATCGACTTGGGTCTTAAAAATAGAGCATACACTATCACCCAATATTGGATAATAGTAGTGAGTGCTTGTATCACCCTGGATGATTATTTCCTGGGGTAAAAATAGTCAATTTTTCAGTACAACATAGTCTTCAGTAGTTTACATCAAAGTTATATAGTGGAAGGAACTTGCCTCCAATTGTAGAATACATTTAATGAGTTATAATTAGTTACAATAGGATCAACATGAAAAAAATAACAAATTAGGAACACACCATATGTATTGGCTCTTATTGGGAGTGTCATGGAAGGAGAGAAATACTAGACCTATCTCCCCAACAATCTTCTCTTGGTGTGAGATCGCTAAAAAAATTACTCTTGGTGTGACACCTCTCAAAAACTCACTCTTGGCGTGACACCACCCAAAAACTTTCTCTCGGTGTGAGATCACCCAAAAACTTGCTTTTGGCGTGAGATCACCCAAAAAATCCACCATTAGCATTCAAATCCAGAAACTCCAAGAAACACAAGACAATTTCCTATCTCATACTCTCTCATACATCAGGTGCAGACTTTCCTTTACACACTCTTTACATACGTATACACATTTTACTCTAATTTTTCATATACAGAACTTTGACAACATTATCGCTATTTTTTTGTAGGTCTATCCTTAATACATAACAAGAATCTTCTCACATCAATAATCACAAGCTCCAACAACACACTACTATGCATACACTTCACCTATAGGGTCTAATTCCCTTTCCTAGTCTCCACGCTTCACATTGCAATCAATTCATGCTTCACTTGTCCACTCGGCATGCTATTGGCCACACTCTTCTCTACATGATTACAAGGTATGCATCTTCTATCTAATTTATGCTATCAAGTATTCACTCAACATCATAAAGTGGGGAAAATGTAGACATAAAATATATGCACTTGGGTACATTTCTAGGTCCTAAAGTATACTAATATATACATGATTCCTAAGAAAGAAAACTAGTGGTTAAAAACTTCTTTTGGCCTTTTTAGCTTTATCTATTGTCTTCTTTTTGGTCTTACACATCTTATAACCATGTCAAAGCTTAACTTATTTATCTTTATGGCCTCAGACACTAGCTCCCAGTTAGGACACAAGCGCCCAGTGCTCCTCGTCTCTCATAAGCGCTCCTAACCCTCTCTATCCTTTTCTCACCCTTTTGGGTCTCTTTTAATTTTTGGGTGTCTTTTAATATTTTGGGTTAGCCTTTCATCATCAATTCCAAAATTCAAAAAGGGAATCATATATATAATTAGTTATTTCTCTCAAATCAAAATAAGTACTAAACATTACCTATCATCACCTAAGCTTGCATTCAAAGGCACAAGAGTACTTCAAAGGCATTCATCTAGAAAACTCATACAAGGGAAAAGGGCTGCATCACTCTCCATACACAACATAGGAGGGGAAGTTCATTTTATTCCATCACACACATTCTATAAATTGTTACATTCTAGATCTAGCCCGCTATCATTGTACAACTTTCACAAGGGAAACCTAGGGCATCATTACACACACATTCACACAGAACTACATTGAGTTTGAAATGTAGTCCAATGCTTGGTACTAAGTTCACTCTTCGGTTGATCACCTGGGTCATCGACTCCACATTGTGCATCTTTATTTTTAGATTTGATGTGGTTTATGGGCATGTGCAACTAGGTATCTCTTTTTCTAGGTTACGTGTACAATTAGTGACAATATATCAAAACTAGAGTGAAAAAGGAAGCTAACAGTGAAGATCATCATTCATAGAAAAGGAAAAAACCTGAGCACTTGGCTGTAGAAACTAGCACCTAGATCAGTCACTAGCGTCCAAGTGCTCTTGTCCTCCCGTGGCTGCTTCTATCCAACACATTTCTAAGTTCTAGAATCTTCACTTAGCCTTGAGGACACTTTTTACGCCTTTTTCAATAGTTCCTCTCCACAAACCATCCCCAAATTGTGTGAAATCAGCTAAGTCACCGTCTCTCTCTCTCTCTCTCTCACTTAGGGTTTCATATTATTGCTTTCTTATTACTTGTGCACCATTGTACTTTACTTCTTGTATATCATTATCTATAATACTTTACTTTGAAATATATATTTAATTAAATTTAAATTAAATCAATAAGAACTTGTAGGATGTAAACCGCAACACTCAAGACTTGCAAGACCTTGATTTATTTTATTTTTGTAAGCAATATGATGAATCATTTTCTTCTACTTGGAATAATTCCCAAATTATAAATTCACAAATCAAAAAAGATAAAAATCATTTTCTTTAGAGTAAATACTAAATAGATCTGTGTGTGTGTGTGTGTGTGTGTGTGTGTGTGTGTGGTGAATTTAATCAAAATTTAAAATTTCCCCCTAAAATTTTGGCGATTGTGACCAAAGGGTCGATAGAATTCTTGGCAATCCAAGAATTTTATGAAATCCCTACTGCATTAATTACACGAAAATCCATTAAAAAACTTGTTGGGATTAGAGATCTGCTTTCTATTCGTATGGAACAAATTATTGTTTGTGTTTGTTTGGGTGAAACATGGGTAGTGACATAGTCACTAAATATCTAATGCATAATTTAAAATTTTTAGTATTCGCCTAGGTACGAATATTAACCGCTAAAAGTTTCCTTGATTGAATCAATTTATTTTCCACCAAGTTTGTCTCTAGGATAAAAGAAATAGGGAATGCTCTTCATAAACATTCATCAAGAACAAAAATGATAAAAAGAGTCTCTATAAGAGGCCCGTACTATAGGGCCCCATCAAACATATTATTATCCCACAAGATTCCATTGTTCTTAAAACCCCAAGTCTATCGGGACCATCTAAAAATGATATCAAGTTACCATGTCATGCTTTAAACAACCATATTTCTCTTTTTAGATAAAAATGAGTATTATGCTATGCTTCCCAAGGTACTAATCATATCAATGGAAATCATGTTGATCTAGGGATGACATGTGGAAAATATTATTCCATGCCATAAACAACTACTATATTTCTCTATTTAGGTCAGAAATAGATGATTATGAATTGATCATCTTAACCGATGGGAATAATGTTGACATAGGGATGACATGTGGAAACTATCACTAATTAGGTGTGATGTCTTAGCATCATGCATCAACGGGGTTTCAATTTCCATCTTATATTGGGGTTTTGAGTTTAGTATTTTTTCATCTCTATTGTATAGATTTTTGTTTCATCATTTCTATACTCTTTTGTAAAGTTACTATAATATTACTTTGTCACCTATTCTTGATCAGAAATCTAAGATGTATCACCTTACATCTTACATGATATTTACATGATAGGGGTTCTAATTACTCTTGGATCAATTGAATAAAATTATTTTCCACCAATTTTTTTCTCTAGGATAATAGAAACAAGGAATGATCTCCATACACATGCATTAAGAAAATTTGGCTTGAAAATTTGTCGCTTGGACAAATTGGTGGATTTCCACCAATGCTCTAGGACTAGGTCCCTCTGCTTGAATGGGGAAGCTCCATTTATTGTGTGTGAATGAAAATAAAATTATGTGGTTAGTCTAGAGGCCGGGATCCAACAGGGGACACTCCACCGAACATGCAACAAATGCTTGCAATTTTTTTGTAAGGGAGAAATCTTATGGATAGGTGGGAAAAAGGAGTGGGAAATCGGAGGGGGGATTAATATCCCAATTAAAATTTTTAGATGCCTACATAGATTAATCAGAGAATATCATCACACATAATTGAGAAGAAAACAACCTTGTTACTAACATTAAGACAAGATGGAATTATGAGCAACAAAGTTTTGTTTATTCCCTCATTAGAAAAACATAATCTCCTTTCTTCTTTATTGACATTTTAGCAAATCTGTACATTTAGAGGAATGGAAGAACATATGAAAAGGATAATAGATGGAAAATAGATATCTATTTTTCTTGTCACAAGTAGTTATCTACTCTTGAACATACAAAATTGACAACCCTTGGAATGGGGAGTCATTACAATTTATAGATTTCAAGAGGGCTCTTCACCTACCCCCACATGACTTTTCATTTATCTTCTACAACATGTGACTCTTCGATTCCCTAGGATGAAATTAAGTCCCATTTTTATTAATTGAGGGTGACTTATTACAATATTGATTATAGTCACATTTAACTAAATAGGACGAAATTCATGATTGCTCACAATGGAGAATTAGAAAGGGGGTAGAGAAGAGGAGAAAGAATGAAGAGGGAGAGGAGGAGGAATGCTCCAGAGCATGGATGGGGAAGCCTCTGCCTTTGATGGAAATCTGCTCCGAGGAAGTTGAAGGTGACAATATGACCTATGATTACCCTCCAAACTCGTACATCGATGAAAATATCTGTCGAAGACCACTTGGAACACCTTTTCCAATTTTGAAATCTCTTGGAATGATGAACCTTTCCACACTTCCCGGATACATTGAGAAGGCAAGTGATGAGCACTGATGAGTATGCCATTGACAATAATGAATAATGATTTCTTTTACTTGAAACAATTGTTCCAAACCATGAAACACCACCAATCCTTCTTGAACAATTATGCATATGAATGAGAACCTAAATTTTTTATCATATAATGCAACCATGATTTTTCTTCCACCTTGAGGACATTGATGGAAAAATATGAAACCAACCCATATGAGTTACAATCATCTTCTTTAAATGCTCCACAAACATGAATTTTCATCACCATTGCCTTGAGAAAATATTCCAGAGACAAACTCACCACTTAGTGATAGGTGGAGAGTTATAGGAACTCCCAATATTGGCATTTCCTATTTGTGACACCATATGCTCACCGCACCTGTGAAGGATAAGATTTTCTTGCAAGTTGAAGATTTGACCTTCGTGGAAGATTGAACTAGCAAGGCATGGAGAGGAGAAGCATATGTGATCATCTTGAGCTCATTTTTATCATTTACTATTTTTAGCACGTTCCACATGGGTGCCCATTCTTACCAATTTTGCCAATTTTTGCCAAATTTGCCACTTTTGAATGTTCTGCACTTGAAGGAGTGTCTTGAGATACCAAAAACTAAATTTTCCTCGGAATTACTATTTTTAGTAAGGTTTATAGTAGGAATTAATAAAAATATAAAGTGGTCTCCCGATGTCGGATTTGGATGAAACAACTTACAAAGTTTTACATAATTTATTTTGAAGCTCTGCTCCAATTTTTGTGATTCTGCCCACTAGAACCTTGGGAAGTGAAGAGGTACCTCATTTCCTTTCAATGATGATGCCATGAGAAGCCATTAATAGAGTCCTTGATATTTTTAGAAAGTTTTCTTTCCCACTTTGGATTGCAATGAAAATAGCTTCACTGGAATATGTTCTTCATTTGGACTTTGTGTTCAAGTTTTTAGCTTGATTCGTTTGCTAGAATGATGGGAAATTGAAGGAATGAAAGCTAGGACTCAAAATGAGGGTTTTTTAATCATTAAAAATATAGGGAAAAATTTAATATGCTGTCACTTTCTCCTTTAAGTTGTTTGGAAGTTTAGAAGATAACAAAAAACCCCACCTTAATCCGTGTACCAGTTTGTGAGATACAAAAGTTTCACTCTCTTGAGCACAAAGTCATTTTGGCAAGAAATGAACATGAATATTTGGAAAATTACAAGTTTTATGAATATTTCCTTGCTGAAATCATGAAAAAATGGAGGGAGGAATGAAGGAAGAACAATGGATGAGAAAATTTGGAAAAAAATTCCGAGTTTCTGGGTGGATTTTGAGCCTTCCGAGGAAGAGCTAAAAATGACTATATCCTTCTGGATTTTATGCCTTGGGTGTGGGGGAGAATTTTTCCCCCCCTTGTACCATTGGAAAATGGATGAAGGGAACATAAAAGTTCACCCTAGCTCTATGAGGATAAGTGGCAGATATGCGTCGTTGGCGAATGAAGAGAGGAATGAGCTTATTTTTGCACCTAAGAGCTAAGTTCCTGGTGATGTGAAGAACCATGTGGGAGAAAGGTGGGGGAAGTTTTTTTATACCCATTTCCTTCTTAGAAAGGGATGAAAGGGACAAAAAATCCCTAGCCTCATGGTGACAAGTGGCGGACATGTGGTGCACGAGGTGGGGGCTAGAAATTGTGAAAAGTGCTTACAGAGGCCTCCCAAGGTCATGTGGTGGGTCCATGAGCTCAAAGCGGGGACAATTTTTTTAATCCCCATTTTACCATTTGAAAAGGGAAAAGAGGGACAAAAAGTGCGCCTCAACCTCATGCTTTGACATGTGGCACTAAAAAAGTTTCTAACTACGAGAGCATACCTTGGGAAGGACCTTGAAAACAAAGTTTCTGAGCTCCCAAAGGTCTTTTTGGGAATTTATTTATATGAATTTGAATGGATTTTTTTTTTTGAGAAGAATTGGATGAGTTTCAAGGTATTATACTTCCTGAAACATCCTAAAAAATGGACGTTTTTATAAGGATTACCAGTTGTTCATGCCAAGAATGAGTTGTGGAAAGAAATGCATGGGTATTGTGAAAAATATGAGAATAACATCATGTAGGGAATTAAATAAGATTTAAAATGGTATCTTATTTGACCTCAAAATAATTTTATGCAGATCCCATAATCATCTCTTGAGCTCGTGTGCTTTTTTTGAAGTGAAGCTCCTTTGACCTTAAAAACCCACTTTTGTTGAATTGGCTCCTTAACCTCCAAATATTTCCTAAAGATTCCTAAATCACTAGCAAAATGTTTTTGGCTCATTAATACCAATTCTTGATGAATTTAGGCCTTCAAATATTCTTTGAATAATGTGCACCCACCTTAGAAAGGCTAAAAATAGCCATTTCTAAGCTTGTTGAAAGATTTGCCTCAAGAGACACTTCTTTAAAAGAATGTTATGAACTTATTTTCCTCTTTATAACACATGGGAAAGGTTAGAATGAAACATATGGAAACCAAAGGGATGGGGATAGGCTTGAAACAAGGGATGAAATGATTTGGAAGGGGGTCCATGAACATTTGTAATAAAAAAATTGGATGTTAGGGTATAGTTATCATGTTTTAAAGTGAAATTTTTCCCTTGCAAAAACACATGAAAAAATATGGATATCACTTGGGGACTCATTCTAGATCATAAAAAGTGAGGACATGATGAGAATGAACTCCATAATCTCAGTTTACAATTTGGACTAGTGCCTTATCCATTAGGCTTAAAAAATTCATTATAAGCAACAAAAAGACTAAATGAGCACACATACACAAGACAAAAAGGAAAACACACAACACATGGAGGGGAAAAACACACAATAAGAAAGGGAACCACACACCTAAATACCTATGATACATGTGAAGGAAAACCCAATTTCACTGTACCACTTTTCTTTTCGAAGTTACCTTCAAGGGGTAACACCGAGTGATGATGTTCTGCAAAGCCATTAAATGGTTAGAGAAAGTAGCCTCCCTTCCTAAACTTCTTATGAAAGACAGTGCTTTCATGACTACCTGTATACTTGGGAGGAGTGAGCCTACATGAGATTTTTGATGCTTAGAGCTTCACTCAAAAATTCCATTGCTCTTATTATCTTTGAAATCAGTTTCGAGTGCAAATTTCCTTCTCGTGTTCACCCACACTACTGATTTATTATTTAACATCCCATCATTTCCCCAGGGCTGTTTTTGTTTGAATTTCTTGAATATCCTGAGTTTTCTTATTTCCCACCTTCACGTTTTATTAATATTTTTCATGAGAGGCCTTGAATTCATATTTTTGTTCTATTTCATTATGAGGTGTTTGGAAATTGAGTGAAGAATTAGGCATAACCTCATACCTATCTTGCATGGCCATAACATGAGTCAAGAGGTCAAGACTTAGCTTGGGATATTCCATACCTTCTACGCATTTTCAATATTTCTTACACAAAATCCTTTAAAATTTCCAAAATATCACCTTTACATTCATTCAAAGAATATTCATTTTGAAATTCAAGGAAACCATTTAGGGGAATTGCTTCATCATCCCAAAGTCATTGCATTCCACAACTTCATTATTTTCAGAGTCTCATCTATGAAGGACCTAAAACTCTTTATTTCAACTTTTTCATCATAAAGAGAATCTTCCCCATCGAATGGGAAAGAGAAAACTTAGATTTCACCACTTACCCCATCAATCATTGTTTCAAGAGGGGTATCATATTTTTCACCTTGCTTTATTTCATCATGACCAACTTTTAAATTGGTTGATAATTCAGGATTGGATTCACACTGTCTTACAAATCCATGGCTTGCATCAATAGTTCAAGGCTGAGATGAGGGTCTTCTGTTTCTTCTGCAATCCTTAGAATTTCTTACACATATTCTTCTTTCAAACCTTTTAAAGGCTCATCAAAATTTAGAATTTATTCTTCATTTATGACATGATGAAGAGGATCTTCATATTCAAATGGGAATGAATAACACCTCCTCATCATGGGGAAACATGTCAACTTATTTTTCCACTTGAAATTCATCAAGAACCATTTCCTCTTCTTCATGGCTCGCATCATTTGGAAACTCGGGGATATCCTCTTGTAAGTCAAAATTTCTCAATATTCCTTCAAGATCGATACCCCCTCGGAAAAGGATGTTTGGTCCTATCAAGGTGGGAATCTCATCTTCCTCTTTAGATGTCACAAAATGATTCATCTTCCCACTATCATTGGTACAAGATGTTTGGATTCCCTGAATTTTACACCGTATATTTCATTTTTTCATAGTAAGAAACTTCTCCATATCTTCTTTAACTGGGATGGTTGCAGAAGACAAATTCATCTAGATTTTTCATCCCAATTATCGATAGAATATTGTACTAAAAAACATTCCAAATGAAGTTGGAATGTCTACTACCAAGATAGTTATTGAAACCTCTTATTTGGAAATTCGGTGAGAGCTACCTGTGCATCATTGATCTTTCCCAAGTGGGACTTCCTTTGATTCCATGGAGTAGCATGATCCAATGGCCTATGTCAAGGTGAGTCTAAGAGAATTGGCCACCTTTTTAGGCATTACATTTTCAGAAGCACATGAATCTATTATGCAATTATTCATTTGGTATATTGCAACAAGAAGGGATAAATATAAAGGATTGATGTTATTAGTATTTGATGCACTCATGGAAAGCATGCTATGCAATGGAGGTGTAGGTGGGGTTAGTAGTATTCCTTTAAAATAGGGGTCACAATATTGGGCTTTGAACTACCACCCTTGATATTTTGGACAAGATTATTGAATTGTTCCGGGTGAGTCCGCAAATACTCATACTCAGAAATCTACACCTTATATTTTTTCACATGTTCTATAATGTCAAAAGATGCAGATACAGATAAGGGGTATGATGTCACTACTTTTGAAGTAAAGATTCTCTTGGAAGGTACATTAGAGGATATTGAAGGAATAAATTTTGTAGGAGAAGAGTTAGGTTTAGAAGGAGCATGGGAGGACATACTTGGAATATCCAAAGTGACCTCTTACTTGCCATGGGGTCATGTTTCTTAAATACAAACTCCATGGAGGGACGAAGTGGAGATCCTTGACTAATTATTTTAGTGTGTAGAGTTGCCATATGAGGATATTCAACCTTCTTCTATGCAACAAAGGATGAAGAAGTTTCCTTTTGAGACTGAGAATAGGTGAACACTGCACATGAGAAACTAGGTGCATTCTTGCCATCATATTCATTTCCTCTATGATACTCATAAAATCTAATTTTTGCATCATTATATACTTCTTAATTCTCTAAGAAATCACTATCCTCACTTTCTTTCTCAAGTCCTTTTCATCTTCTGGAGTTCTACAAATTGCATTAACAGGTGGAGTTTCCAAGGAAAGCCTTCGGGGTGCTCCGAAAATTTGATCCCTATTTTGATTTTAAAGAAGAATATATTGGACTATTTTTTTATTTATTGCATCTAATTCATTTTCCAATTTTTGGACAAGAGAGTCAGTGAAACCTTCCTTGGAAACTTAACCCCTTGTTTTCCATTTGGATTCTTCATTTTTCTGACAAGATTATATCATCTTCATTCTCAATTGCATCCTCTTGAACAAGCTTAAGATTATAGGTTGAATATTCATAAGATGAATCCAATTTTAGGAGTTCGTTCATTGATGAAGAATATCTTGACATTGTCTTCAAATGGTGAAGCGTCTTCCAATATTCTGTGGAGTAACTAGTTGAAATGGGCCATGAAGTATCTCATAGTTTCATTCGATTCTTTCCTCATTTGTACCAATTGAATGAGGGGATATTGGAAATATTTGGATGATTTGAATCCTTATATGAACCTTGCTTGAATTTATTCCCAACATGTGATGGATCTCGGCGGTAGGAGATAAAACCATTATGTTACTTGTTTTTGTAAATATTCTACAAACAGTCTCATAGTCACATACTCGTGTTCGATTCTAAGAATTCCACATGAGTAAATGAAGGAAGAGACGTCTTATTCAGGAAGTTGTGTGCCATCACATTTGAACTTTGAAAAATTCTTGCGAGAACTTGTTGATAAATCATGAAGAGGGGGTGCGAGAGTGAGCAGACCTATATTTCTTCCCCATGGAACAATGGGTTGGGGTATTTCTCACTAGTCTACCATTATTGCATCCACTTCTAATTTTGTAAATTATTATCCCAATTATTCTTCTGATTTTTGCTCTCATTCACTAGGGAATTCAATGCTCAATGGTGGGTGTAAGGTATGATAAACAAGAGGATTTGCAAGGGGAGTATCCAAAGGAGTTTGAATAGGATTTCCAAGGGTGCAACTCAAAGAGTTAGATGGAGATGAGGCTTGAGAGAAAAAAATGTGTCTTGTCTCGATGTGTTCTCGTGGATTTTTAAAGCCTCAAAAGTGGGATCAACAAATCCTCTCATCCTATTCAACATGGTATATCTTTTTTCAGCTAGCTTTAGGGAAAGTCCCACAACAAGAATATGAAAGGGCAATATGGAAAACACATGGTTACTCACAGAATCAACATTGGGATTTTTAGCAATGGGTTTCAATCAACTCTTTTTTTTTTCAATGTTTGATTTTTTTTTGGATTTTTTGATATATAGATTTTTGTTGGATTTTTTGTTGTATATTGGGTGTAGAATATGTCAATTCTACCTTGCAGTGGGCACTAAAAAATGTTGGAGAGAAAATTTATCGTTTAAAAAAATTAGTGGATTTATGCCAACATGGACTAGGTCCCTCTCGCTTGAATGGAGTAGCTCCATTTATTGTGTGTGAATGAAAATAAAATTATTTAGTTGGCCTAGAGGTCGGGGATCCAATAGGGACACTCCACTAAACCTACAAAAATGCTTATTATCCAAAATTTCCCCCTTTCGTGTAATTTTGATAACTTACATTTTCATCTTGGCTTGGGAAAGGGTAAAAATGGAAAAAATGGAAAATATTGGCTTTGGAGGCACACTATTATTATTTTCCTAACTTCCCATATCCATATTTGGCCAAATAGTTAGTGAAAAATGAGAAAAGAAGTCATTTCTAGACAATTGTGGGTATTACGGTATGGGAGGAACACAAGGAACAAGTTCCTTTGGGCCTCAAGTTCCCAATTTACAATCTTCTCGCAATACAAAGAGGTTTAGTGTTGTGCAGATTTTTAAGTCGGAGGAGGAACTTAAGCACAAGTTCTCATGAGTCAAGTATTCCCATGAAAGTCTTTTGGTCTGAAATGCAAATGAAGGTAGTGGAGTTCGGGATGGGAGGCGATGCAGGAGAGAACCACGTCGAAATGGAATAGGTTCCATGGGGACGTGATTTCGCCATGAAAGAAAATAAACTACAATACGAAGGAGTCATTAGATGACGTGTACTTGTAGAGAGTTCAAGATTAGATGGAAAAGGGGTGTGGGGAACACATTCCCCATGGACTATTGCTCCCCCATAATGTAAGAGAATCGATCAACAAAGGATTGGGAGCGAGGAGATAAAAGAGTGTAGAGATGTGGATAATGCGGGTCTCGGGGAACACACGACCCTTTTTTCTAGTTTAACCAGTCCCCTACAAACACAAACCACCCACACTACAAAGGAAATAATAAATTAATTGCGGACTGTAATGAAGTATTGGGAACCGCCAACCCTTGACCCTTTGAGCTTAAAATGGCCATAAATTTCACCCAAATTTCCTTAATTTGATAAAATTCATATCGTTAGAAAGGTCTCGACATCCTCTACAACTAGAATTAAAAGAACAATTCCGTGTAGTTGAACAACCAAAATTAATGAAGTATGGTGCCCTTTTCTTCTCTAACAAGTAAAATGACATGAGGATTTGGTTTTCTAGGGCGCTCATGATTGTTTTCGGATAATTAACGAATCTTGTTGGTGGGTGAAGGCTTAAATTAAAATTTACCTCTATTGACCCCCTTTCTCTCTCCCATTTTATATATATTATAAAAAGAGACTTGTTGTAGGGGTTGGACATTCTTGTAATGCTTGTGCATTCTCTTTCAAGTGCTGCACATGTGTGTATGAGCTGTAAGCCTCATATTTGAGCTTCTGCATGGTGAACCTTTCCTCTCACCTTCATTGTAATGTATTGTGCATCCTTTTAAAGCAATAAAATACTTGTTTTGTGGCTATTTTATGCCCTAGCTATGTTCTATTACATTTTTCCTTTCCTTTCATTGCATTTGTAGGTATTTTGTGCATCTTTTATTCTCCTTGCAGGATTCATATCTATGTTGTGTTTCATGGATATGGTGGTTTCAAGGTTGTGTTATACTATGGCACTCATGTTTTCCCTCTCTTTCATCATTTTGCTTCCATTTTACCTCATTTGAGAGTGTCTCTCCACCCTTTTCTTGGTGATTCCACATCTGTTAAGTTAGGATTTCCCTCTTTTCATGCATCTATCTCTTTCCTCGGCCCCTTGGAATCATAAAATAGTATTAGATAATTGCATTTCCTTCCTTAGGAGTAGTTTAACATTAAGATTAGGTAGAGGAACCAACCTTCTCTAGAGGTTTGTCTCAAGTAAAAATTCCCACAGCTTAAGAGACAATCTCAAGCTATCCAAAAACACGATTTCTCATCCACACATACATGAAAAATCAAAGGGTGCTATTTTTTTGGTGATAACAATGATTGCGAATTCATTACAAGGAGGAATTTTTTTGGATAGGTGGGAAATGAGAGTGGGAAATAAGGAGGGGGATTAATATCACAGGTAGAAATTTTAGATGCTTACAAAGATTAATCAGAGCATATCATCACACATAATCAAAAAGAAAAAAAACCTTGCTATTAACACCAAGACAAGATGGAATTATGAGAAACGAAATTTCATTTATTCCCTCATTAGAAAAGGATAAAATCATTTCTTATTTATTGAAAATTTGGAAAAGATGTACATTGAGAGGAATGGAATAACATATGAGAAGGAGAATAGAGGGAAAATAATTATCTCTTTTGTTTATCAAAAGTAGTTATCTACTCTTAAACATACAAAATTGACAACCCCTTGGAATGGGGGAGTCATTACAATTTATAAATTTCAAGAGGGCTATTTACCCACCCCTCACATGGCTTTTTGTCTTTCTTCTAAAAAATGTGACTCTTCAATTCCCTAGGGATGAAATTAAGTCACATTTTTATTAATTTTGGGTGACTTATTACAATATTGATTATAGTCACATTTAACTAAATAAGACAAAAGTCATGAATTCTCACAATAGAGAATTAGAAAGGGGGTAGAGAAAAGGGGAAAGAATGAAGAGGGAGAGGAGGATATGATCCAGAGCATGGATGAAGAAGCCAATGCCTTTGATGGAAATATGCTCCATGGAAGTTGAAGGTGACAATATAACCTTTGATTACCCTCCAAATTGGTACACTGATTGAAATCTCTACCGAAGACCACTTGGAACACCTTTGCCACTTTTGAAATCTCTTGGAATGATGAACCTTTCCACAATGCCCGGATACACTGAGAAGGAAAGTGATGAGAACTGATGAGTATGTCATTGAAAACAATGAAGAATGCCTTATTTTACTTGAAATGATCGTTCCAAACCATGAAACACCACCATTCCTTCCTGACCAATTATGCATATGAATGAGAACCTGAAACAATTTCTCATACAATGCAACCATGATGTTTCTGCCTTGAGGAAATTGAATTAAAAGGAACCAAACCATATGAGTCACAATTCATCTTTCACTCCTCCACAAGCATGAATTTTTCATCACCATTCCCATGAGGAAATATTTAGAGAGATGGTCACCATTTAGTGACAGGTGGAAAGTTATAGGAACTCCCAATATTGACATTTCCTGTTTGTGACACCATATGTTCACCGCACCTATGAAGGCCGGATTCACTTGTAAGTTGAATATTTTACCTCAATGGAAGCTTGAACTAGCATGGTATGGAGAGGAGAAGCATATGTGATCATCTTGAGCTCATTTTTATTATTTACTAATTTTAGCACATTCCACATGGGTGTATATTCTTACTAATTTCACCAATTTTTACAAATTTACCACGGGAGTAGTTAGTTCCCTTTGAATGCCACATTTGACACAAAATGATTCAAATTCTTTACTGACATATTCTCCCCCATTATCAGTTCTAAGCCTCTTAATTTTATAACTAGAAGAGTTTTCAACTAAAGCTTTAAATTCCTTAAATTTTGACAAGACATTTGATTTCTTTTTAATGAAATAAGACCAAATCATATGAGTGAAATCATCAATGAATGTGACAACATACAAAGAACCATTAAGAGATGGAACTTCTAGGGGTCCTCAAACATCACTATGGACAAGCTCCAAAGGTTCGAAGAGTTATCATCATGATGAATGTGAAAAGGATTAACAGATTGCTTACCACGTAAGCATCCTTCACACATTTCATGATTTTGGGAAATAGGTGGCAAACCAGTCACTAGGTTTAGTCGAGACATGTTGTACATGCTCCTGAAATTGACATGACCTAGTCTCTCATGCCATAATTACATGTCACTTCTTTGAGATGTTAAACAAGAAGTAGAAGGAAAGAAAAAAACACATACAAACCATCTCTTTGAATGCCTTCAACTATAGTAACATTATGTTCATTTTTAATAAACCATTTATCCTTTAATAATGTTACACTATAGTTATTTTGAGTCAAATAAGAATAAGAAAGCAAATTCATTTTAAGTTTAGGAACTAATAAAACATTGTTAATAAAACCATTTGAAACTTTTTCTTTTCCCTAACCCTGAACATCGAGAATGGAATGATCACCCAAGTAGATCTGATCATTACATTCACTAAGGGGTAAGTGCATGGAAATGGGGGGCCAAAAGGGGGTAAAAATGGGACACCTTTTTCCCAAAATCAGCGAAACTTGAACTCCATCAAATAATTCGGCATGCCTATGCTCAAAATTTGACAAAGTGATAAGAATATGTACTATAGACCTCAGAAATTAGTTTCTAAACTACTAATATTTTTTGAAAGTGGTTGATATTAAGAGGGTCAAATGTGGTGTACACACAAAGTTTTTTTATTTTTGTGTAAAAAAGATAAGAACCTATTGTGTGTACGCCCCCATTTTTTGAGTTCTATACATTATTTTTAAAATCCCTTTAGTAGAAAGTTAGATAAGGACCATGTAAGAGGCCCCACTAATTTTTCGTAATTTTTAGATGAATATATATATTTTTATTAATTTTTAAATTGCACATATTCCGAAAATGAAATATTTGTGTGTTCAACCCCATAACTTTGAGAATATTTTTATTTTTATTTTTATTTTTTTTTGAGTGCGTGTAGAATGGAGTTTAGAAAAAACCACTTTTTTAAAATTTGGATGAAAAAACCATAAATTGTGCACCAAAACATATGCATAGGTTTCGTTAAAAAACAAGGCACCAAAGTGAAAGAAATTATCGATGAAAGCCTTAAACTAATTGAATTTTAGAAAGAATTATATCGTCATCAAGGTAAAACTGAGCTCGACATCGTAGTATAGTTTATTTTTGAATATTATTTTATAATTCATGAGATTTTTTGGCGAACACGTGAAATTTTGATGTTTTTTATGTCAAACACGGTTTTAATCCAAACATTTGGTTTGTAAATCAAAGGTAAATCCAAGCCTTTGGATTAGGTATTCCAAACCCCAATAAGATGAAACATGAGCGTGTTATAACATGCTCATGTTCCTCTGTGTTATGTGGCATATGTGCTTGAGGCATGCTTCTATTTACAAAAAAAAAGAAAAACTTATACTTTAAAATTATTTTAGTAAATATAAGATGTTAGGATCACTCTACACCTTGTGGAACTAGTATCACAACTCCATTTGTCATGGTTTAGAAGATAGTTTTTCAAATTCTAATTTGGTCAGTACATAGGTATTTTTAGGATTTCAACATTCAGCCTTCAAGCTTTTAAGGTTTAAATTATACAATTGATGTATGTTTTTGAAAGAATATATGCATTGATTAGGTTTTGGGGCCTTTTGGACTGGTTATTGATATTTGTAGGAGTGTTTAAGAATATTTAGGAAAGGTTTACTCATTCAAGGAAAATCTTCTCAACAATAGGTTTTCTAGGTGCAGGGAACAAACACTCTAATGGTGAAATTTGACTTCTTCAGATGATTTTGGGAGCTCCGTAAGGAGTTAGGAGGAAAAAAAAAGGCACTTTGGAAAGATATGTGAATCCTATACATATTGGTAACATCTATTTTTATCTAAAAATTTAAGGTTTCATGAAGAATTTCAAGATAATGTAGCTACCCCTTTCAGTTCCAGAAAAAAACGGCCGTACATTTGTAAGCACTAGAGAGATGATCGCCACATGGTGATCAAAAAATATTTAAACGTTGATAAGTACCTCTAGGAATGGGTACTATCATAAATAGAATATTTTTACCATGGCAAGGATCTCATGAGGATGGGGAAAATTTTTGTGAGTTGAAAACACCTTCCTAACACCCCAGGTTGTGTTTTTGAGTGACGAAACTTCTAACATGAACTTTAAACCCTAAACCCTAAACCCTAATCCCTAAACCATAAACCATAAAATTAAACCCTAAATCCTAAACCCTAAGACCTAAACCCTAAACCCTAAACCCTAAACCCTAAACCCTTAACCCTGATCCCTAAACCCTAAACCCTAAACTGTGAACCCTAACCCCAAGCCCTAAACCATAAAACCTAAACCCTAATCCATAATCCCTAAACCCTAAGCATTAAACACTAAACCACGAGTGTTAACCCTAAACCCTAAACCATAAACCCTAAATGCTAAACCATAAACCCTAAACCCTAAACCCTCAACACTGAATCCTAAACCCTAAACCCTAAATCCTAAACAATAAACCATAAACCCTGAACACTAAACCCTAAACCATAATCCTTGACCGTGATCCCTAAAACCTAAACCTTGAGACCTAAACCCTAAACCCTAAACCCTAAATCCTAATCCATGAACCTTAAACCCTAAACCCTAAACACTAAAAAATAAACCCTAATCCTTGAACCCTAAGCACTAAACCTTAAACCGTAAACCCTGAACCTTGAGTCCTAAGCCCTAAAACTTAAACCCTCAACCCTAAGCACTAAACCCTAACCTTGAACCCTAAACTCTGAACTCTAAACCCTAAAAAAATTTCTGGGTATTTATGGGTCTAATAGATTAGGATAACAAGGAAATTTTATCATTTTTAATGATCTTTTAAATAATTATTTCAATTATAATCTATCGGGAATGAAGATTTCATTCAAGAACAAAGCTTGATATGTTTAGTGTTGATGTAAGTTTGGAAATTTGAGAGGATTTCTGAGGTTCAATTTTATTTTCCAAGATGAATTACTCACATGTTTGAAAATGTTTCTCCGGATATAACAAAATTCCAATTCGAAACTTGATGATTCCTGAATTTTCAATCCTGCCACAGACCCCAGTAGTCCTCGATGCTTAGATACAAGAGAGACACCATTACTGAGACAAACTAGACACTTTCAAGGAAGAAGAGGTTGTTGTGAATATGAACATGTATCAAAGTGAATCATGAATGTGAATATGAGCATGTGGTTATTGTTTCTATCTTCCAATGGGTCATCTAGGCTTGCATAATACCATACATGAAAATATGAGAAACGTGAAATTTGTTTCAAAGTGTGAAGAAATTGACATTCAAGAGCGCAAGTAGATGTGGGGAGAAACAGGTTTGGAATAGACGCATAATATGCATTACAAGGAATAAGGTAGATGCCATTTTCTACACATTTGAGCCTATAGAGCTTGTTAGAAATAATTATAAAAAAAAGATACTAATGAGAATGATTTAAATTGGTACACCAATTTTGAAGGAGGGAAATGCCAGATATCTAAGAAAAATTTGGTACAACCCTTTTCTAAGCAACCCCTTCCCTATGGGAAGCTTGCACAAAGAAATGTTACCCAATACAACTATCTTCTTTTTCCCATCACATGGGAACTATTTCACTCACTGTAATATTCTATGTCTTACCCATTCTTATTAGTATTGACAAAGAGTATTCAACTGAAAAGGGTTCATCTGCTTCATAGGCATAACATTCAAAGAGAGTCATCACAATTTGATGTATTTCATCTATTGATATTTTGAAGGAGGGAAATGCTAGATATCCAAGAACAATTCGGTATAAAGAAATGTTACCCAATACAACTATCTCCTTTTTTTATATATCTTGTGAAATATTTAGAGCTCCAAGAGTGTTATAAATTGAGAATAACAAGTCCAGTGGTATTTTTGGGTATGACATTAGGATACCACTTCAAATTTGATCATTTTTGACATTCTTTTGAACAATTCTTTCATTTTTATAGATTAGACTCCAATTCTAAACATCTATGTAGCAACAACCATATCTATCATGAGAAATGTGAATTTTCTGGAGTATGTGTAATCCTTACCGAGTTAGTGAGACAAATCAGGGACTTTCAAGGAAGAATAGGTTCTTGTGAATATGAACATGTATCAAATTGAATCATGAATGTGAAAATGAGAATGTGGTTATTTTTTCCAGCTTCCATTGGGTCATCCTAGCTTGCATAATACCATACATGGAAATATGAGGAATGTGAAATGTGTTTTAGAGTGTGAAGAAATTGAAATTCAATAGCACACATATATGTGGGGAGAAACATGTTTGGCAGAGATGTGTAATATATGAGGTTTGCTGATCCTTATAGTACAAAATTTCAAGATCAGTTTTCACTTTGTAATCACTACTCGTAGACCGAACATCAAGTGCATAAGATCAAGACCATTAGATTGTTTGTTCCCTAAACCTTGAACCCTAAACCCTAAACCATAAACCCTGAGCCCCGAACCATAAATCATGTACCCTAAACATTGAACCCTAAAACCTAAACCTTAAACCATAGGATCTAAACCCTAAATAATAAACCCTAAACCCTAAACATTGAGCCCTTAACCCTAAACCCTAAACCTAAACCTTAAACCCCATCTCTAAACCTTAAATTGTAAACCCTAAACATTGAGCCCTTAACCCTAAACCATGAACAATAAACACTAAACCCTAAGCCCTAAGCCCTAAACCCTAAACACTAAACCCTAAACCGTAAACCATGAATCCTAAACCTTGAACATTGATCCCAAAGTTCCTAAACCATAAACCTTAAACCCGGAACCCTTAACCACATAAAATTACCAATAAAGGGGTTCGTGCTAGTATTAAGGTTGGATGAGGTTGAATCTCAAGGATCATATTCATATTTGATGTATCATCATCAAAGAGCACATATCCCTGATAAATTGGTTATTTAGTATGACATGGAAGATGAGTAAAGTAAATAAAAGATGGAGAATCAGATTTCACGGGTAATTTGTAATAGTATCAACAAGACTAATATGGCTTCTGACTACTTGAATAGGAGGACATGATAATATTAGGACCATATTTCGTAGTCTCATGCCTAGAACCATCATTGAGTCTACTTGTATAAAATAAGCATAACAACATGGGAATGGATAAGAACATACATGGGTTATCAATCACCTAGTAAATCTTTCTTGTTTAGTTTTGAATGGGAGTTACCTAGCCTATGGCTCAGTGACCTTCTATTCATTAATAATTCTTTCTATGATAAACTCATGGATGCTTTCAAAAGTGCCTTAAAAAAGATAGGGGTAATCATCAATCCTAGTGAAGGCAGTGATGTGATTTCCAAACAACTTGAAATGCATACATATTTAGAGGTCATAACACGAATTTACAAATATACTTAGTCATTTGGTCCTTTTTTGGTTGGGCACAGTTTTTATTCATGCAACATCAAATGAATTTACACCCCTTTTATTCCTTTGGCACATCCTTTGGAGTGTCGACATTCCAAATGTTGTGCCTTCCCATGATGCACCTTTCAAACCTGCGCCGAGGCGCATGCGCCACCTTGTCGACATTAAAATTGTTGCGCCCCTGAATGGTGCGCCAAAGCGCTAAAAAGGTAATGTCGATAGTCCCGAATCCACGCCAATGGCACAAATATTTTCATGTTGTCATCTATTTTGGTGCACCTTACAAAAAAAGTTGGTGGCACATTTATTACACCTTTTGCTATAAATAGGCGCATCCGACCTATCATTTTCACGATTGAAAAACGTGAAAAAGTTAATTCCTCTCACTTGTCAATGCTCTCCTGTCAGCCCCGTGTGTCACTTTTTCGTCGTATTCGTGGACCCCACATCATTTCTTCCATCTTATATATATCCCGTAAGTGGTCCTTGCTCTTCTTGTGTTGTTGTTGTGGGGTTTTTGTGTTGTTTTTGAGAGGTTGTTGTTATTAAAAAAAAGAAAATGAACCTAAGAAATAATACAACCCCTACCCATTTTGCAAATCAACCTCCCCAAACCGGTTTTACCCTCCTTCCAGATCTGCTAACCTGGGGGGCCTTGTCTCAAAAATGAATCCCTGACCCTCTTTCCTCTGTTCCCCTCACTAAAAATCTATGTGTTGAAAGAGGCCAAAAAGCCACAAACCTATCAAAAGAGGGAAAATCCTTGAAAATTATCAAAATCCATGGTTTTTTTTTGCAAAACGCCATCATCATTACACAAAAACACAAGTCGCACGCCAAAGGGGCACACTGTCCCCATTTGCAACATGCATCTTTCCCACACCTTATAAAATTCCTAAAACCTAACATAAGTGCAAGCGCAACTCCTCCCTACACCAACATCTGAATGTCATGCAGACTCTTCCTGCGCCACACCAAAAGCTAAAACACTGGCGCACCTTAACTCAATGATGCACCATTTGAACCTACGCCCTTTGCACACCATAATGTTTGCAACATGTACCATATCTACGCCAATGGCGCATCCTGAAGCCTTGCAACACCAAAATAATCTGCGCCTTTCAAAACCCTTCATATGGCACAGCACACATCCTTTGACACCAACACTGAATGTTGTGTGTAGTATTTCTGCACCTACGCCCCTTTTTGCACTGTTTTCTTCCATGCAACACTCTCCAGCAGTGCACCTTGCTTTTCTGACCCTGCAACCTCAATATAATAGAATTGCGCCTTGCACCCAGAGACTTGTAAATTGATAAGTTTTCATTCTGTAAAGCTTTAATGGATGATTTAACAGCTAACATGGCTCTTCTGTGATGATGGACTTCCTGCTTCTTCTTGCAGATCAGCAACTGAACTCAGATTCACACATGTCTTCATCAAGTAAGAAGCCAACCAAGTCAAGGGTAAGGCCAAACTCACAGAAGAAGAAATGAAGTACAAATACCAAAGGGTCAGGATGCCCGAGTCCCTTGCAGAGTGTGACTTGGACATCAGGGATTCAAAACTTGGTCACATTGATATGGAGGACTTCTGGGCCAGAACTAAGAAAGGTCACAGTAGTCCATGGATGGAAAAATTGGTCGGCAGTGGTTTACATTTCACTGGGGGAATTCCCGTGAGCACAGTAAACAATGAATTCATGATGGTGGTGGCCCACTACTACAATAAGGACACAAGATGTGTCGAGAATGAGAAGGGCGAGGTAATAATCAACCTCACTGCTCGACACTTTGAAATCATGTTGGGTATCCCCCACCACCGCACTTTGTGGCAATAAGCCAAGAAGACTGCATAAAAGCATGGGATGAAAATGAGGACAAATGCATGCAGCTTATGAATGAAGTATATCTGAAGAACAAGAAGGTGATAACTAGGTGGCCGCAAGTTATTCATCACAGTGACTTCTCGAAGAGCTGAGAGTGACACCATCACCTTCCTGAGTAGGGTGTTTGGGCTTCCTGATGCCCATTACTTCCACAAATGGATGCTCAGATATCTGGAAACAATGAGAAAAATGTTCCCGATCAACGTTTTGAATGGGCGAGATCATCAACAACACTATCTCCGAGCAACTTCAACAACTCTCAACAACGGGAGGTTCTACATGAACTCCTACATGTGGTATACATGCTACTACCTCTAAAAGAGACTACCCAACACTAAGTCGATGCGGGGTGTGGCCCCAAGTAAAAATATATGAATATTATCCAGAGTTGAGACTGAAAACAACATCGCACAATTCAACAAAGATCAATGATGCCTTCTTCTACGGCATCATCTACCTATTGAGGCCCAATATGACTCACGGTCGATGACCAAGAGTGTGGTTACTACCACAGAGAAGTGGGGGGTGTTATTTACGCAATTCCCCACTTTCACTTATCTCAGAGCCGCCAACTTCTTGGGGGAGCCCACCAAGTTACCGAGGTATGCGGGACCCAAGTTGATCCTATTGGAGCTATCCAGATAGCTTATCACATACCACAAGAAGTGCCTAAAAAGAAAGAAGGGTGGAACTCCATTCCCCTCACAGTGGGCAAGTACACCTACACTTCTCATACCAAAGCCCGGAAATGTTTGTGGAGCTGGAGTTGCTCAACTTGAAACACAATTTCCTGGCAAGGCCAACCTTTGATCCTCGCAATTTCCTTCCAAGGGAAAAGCTTGATCCAATCCACATCCCACAGATCGAGGATATCTACATCGATCTATATCATGAGGTCGAGCTCAGAAGAAAGGATCACTCCCACCTGCCCCGGCAGAAATCATCCAATATGGTGTGGCCATTGTCCCGAAAGGTTTCCAAATGACTGATCAAGAAGTTGATCAGGTCTATCTAGATACGATGGGGACAATTGGCCATTTTCCGAGATTGATAGAACAAAGGCACCTCAAACTATTGAGGAAAGGGTTAAAGGCACTCTCAGCAATGCACAGAGCATTGGTGCAGAAAAATGGCCTCATCTACCTTGGGGTAGACTTCACCACGTCTCCTTTGGGTGATGCACCTACTAAGCCAAAACACTTACCAAAGGGAAAAGGGAAAGACAAAGAGGGAGAATCAAGCACACTCAGAGAAAGCTCCCGAGAGTCCTCCTTCCACCACCCAGGAGCAGTAGTAAGCCTGGTCTCCCCAGAAAAAGAAGAGGTGGTAAGTGTTCCAACAGGGCACATCCACTCAGGATGTTGCCACTACTATAACTAGTGAAGTTCCCACCATCCCATCTTCCACTCCTCCTTCCCCTCCTCACGTCACTCAAGCAACCACTCCTCTGGTTGTGTCTTCTCCCCCATCTTCTACTGTTCCCCCTTCCTCTTCCTCCATCTTCTCTTCCCTCGCGATCTATCCCCCAACATTTCTTCTCTCATCTCTCAGATCCCTTCCACCCCCATGGTTTCCTCTCCTACAGTGACTCCTACCCCGTGAGCATGTTGGAGGGTCGGCTTCTTTATCAATGCCACCACCAAGCATCTCAACACATTTCCCCGAGTTCACTGTAGTTTCTCTCCTTCTTCCACCTCCATTCCCTCTTCTCCCTCTGGTCCCACTCCCTTAAGTCCAGAATGGATCTCCAAACACCTGAGCCAACATAAGAGGAAAGTCCCCATTGCACCTATGGACTTCTCCATCATCCCAACAAAAGGAGCTAAGAAGAAAAAGCCAATAACCCGCTTCTCTCAGAGTGCTTCAGGTGAAAGGGTTATGGAGATCGCATACCCTGATCCCACAAAGGATAAAAAGGATCTGTCTCCTACAGATTATATAGTGACACAGGTCACGATGGGAACATCCTCAGAAAGCCTACAGGAGAGGCCCTATCTATAGTGGATGCCCTTTGCAAAAAACTTCAGAAGCAAAGGAAGAGAAGAGGATACTGAAAAATAACAAACATCTTCTCCAAGCCCTACAGAAAATGGGCAGTGCACCTCCTACAACTAGCCACCGAAACTCCTGAAACCCTTAGTCAGGAAAAGATAAATGAGTACACCAAGATTGGTGAGCAAGGTATGGCAGTATCCACCTGGAGAGACCAGATCCTCAAGGATAGTGAGGAAGTAATTGTAAAGTTCACAGAGCTATCGTAAATATTGATCAAGCTAACAAGGAACTCTGTGATTACAGGGCTATCTCCGAAGAGTTGACCATGCTAGGTTACAACATGAGACATTCCAAAAGATGCTCGACTACCTAGTCATGACTTAGTAAAATTCGGCATCTTCGATCACCCAAGAGCACCCAACAAAGTCCTTGCTTGCTTTGGACTATCGGGTTGACCAGATGGAATTTGTCTTGGAGAAAATTGATAAAATCAAGGAGGAAGCCTTGGATGCAATGCATCAAATGGAGCAGATCATCCTAAGGATGTCTCCGGGCTTGCTCACCCCATCATACACCTTGAGGAAGGCAAGATGACACTATTCGCTCTTTAAGGAGATCACGTCACAAGGGTTAGGGTCAGAAGCCACTTTTGACGCAGAGTCTATCAACAACCTTCTGGCCTACCACGATTTTGTTGGATACCTGATGGAGGTAGGTAATGAATACTTCAAGCTCCCAGAGAGACTCAGAGATGAACGGGAGACTTGTGAAGTCATCGGCGATCACACCAAGGGTCCCGCTCAGGATCAACTTCAACCGATGATTAGCAAATTCATGGAGTATCGTGCTCAATTTCACATTTCCTCTCCTGAGCAGAAGCAAGATACTCCTTTCCAACCATGGACGATGATGAATAGGCTCCTTCCTCCTAGGGATTGTTCCCATTTTTGTAAAGTATTTAAAAGTATGTTGGCACAAATGATGACATCATCCATGTTGCACCATGAGATGTTGTCATCCACCAAATTGCCCCAAAGTCAACAGTTGACTTTTAGATATTTTTGTAGATATTTTGTAATTAGTTGTTGGTTCCTTTTTGCCTTCTTTCTCCTTCTCCTTCTATATATACTTGGATACTTGTTGTATTCAAGGATGAACATTTTTTAGATGAAAAATAGAAGTGAGAAGGAAAAGGCTTTGTACTTTTGTAACATAAAATATTAATACAGAAATTAAGACTTTGTGCTCAATGGATGTGTTATGTGTATTAGATCTTTCTTAAGTTAGATCTATGTTGCTTTTCTGTCGATCTATCTCTACTTTTTTTGTCATTTTCTCATCAGTATTGCTTTGTTCATTTATGCAAGTAGGTTTGGCTCTATTTACTACCAACCCAAAACATAAACCCTCTGACCTTTCTGCTTTGGAATTCATTTCTTTTCTCCCTTCGATCTATCCTATCTCCTCTCCTCCTTCATTCCTTTTTATTCTCACAAATGAAATACCCCTACTACGGGACGAGATCCCAAACCCGTGAAGGTAGAATAATACTATAGGACTTGCATAGATTCCTACTAGTAGAATAGCAATAAACCAGTTTCACTTTGTTGTCTCAAAGAGGGGCTATGCCCTACACACTGTTGGCTCGTCTATCCATAGATCTGCCCTCCCGATAGATTTTTGGACCAACAGTTTTTGGTGACTCTACTGGGGATCGAACCAGATCTATGTGAGTGTTGTGTCAGTTAAAAGACACTAACAACTTTTAAGGTTGCTAAGGTAACTAAGAAAATAGATAAAATTACAAAAATCACTACCTGTTTGCAAATCTTAACTTTTGCTTAAAATCCAAAATTTTTGCAAAAAGTGATCCAAACTAAAATTTTCTTCAGAGATCCATAGATCTGGGCTAGTTAGAGATCTTTAGTTCACTGAGTTTTTACAAAACCCATATATTTCCGTAGATCTGAGATTCTGACAGTTTTACAAAAAATTTCAAACCCTTGCAAAAAGTCAACTCTAAGATCCAAATCAGCTTACTAAGTTAACCATCATTTTATCCTCGTTGATCTTTGTCATTAAACCACAATCAGTTTTCAAAAGAGGGATAAAATTAAATATTTAGAAAAGTACATGCTGCTGATTTTTGTCAAAAAAATCAGAAAATCAGCAAGTACAACCAAAAAGAGTTTTTAAAATCTACTCTAAAAACATTACAGATCTAAAGATACACTGGCAGGGTGAACCATTTACTCGTAGCAGGAGAGCTCATGGAGAAGTTGATCCTATTTTTGATCTACTTCAAAGGCACAACTTCAGTATTACACCAACACGCTTCTCATCACTGAGTTCAACTGATCGATCGGTCAGCCAAAAGTGTCTCACCTCCACGAAAGAACCATTTTTCGCAAGGAGCCTCCACATCCCTTTGCAGCTTTGTTGCTCAATGGAACCACGCTCCCGGCTCATGTCCTCTTTCCAAATTTTCAAATGGCAGTACCATGGGGAAATGCTATGGGCCCTCTTGCGTTACCACATCCTGTTCACGCACTCCCTCATGGAAACCGCAAGAATTTCCCAAGATTTGATGGGAGTGGAAACCAAAGCACGGATTCACATATATCTACATTCATTATGTCATGCAACATCCTAGATGTGACCCATGAAGATGTGTCAGTATGCCTCTTTCTAGAGACCTTGCAAGGACCCGCAGCAGAGTGGTTCCAACATTTGCCGGCCGGATCTATCACCAGTTGGGCCACATTACGAACTACATTTGAAGATAGGTATAAGCCTTCGAAGATGCATTTGCATTATGTCAAAGATCACTCACCTAAAGAAGGAAGTCAATGAAACCATGCATGATTTTATCACTCATTTCAATTCACTAATTAACCGTGTGCCACCTACCATGCTGCCAACACCAAAAAATCAAAAGTGTTTCTTTGTGAACGCCATGAGCTCAAGAGTAAGTTTCTTACTCTTACAAGAACAAATCACCACCCTGGTTCTCACTCAAGCGCTACCATTCGATAGAGGACAACTTGCTTATATCTAGGTGAGTTAAAATGAGAGCCATCCAAGCCTAAAGCTTCAACTCCTTCTCAAGCCACTTCATCAGATCCGGCATTCCAGAAGATGGTGAATGACTTGCTCACATTTGAAGAAGCAATTAGCTCAAGCTTCTCCTAACACTTCATACCGGATATCCCACGGAGAAATTTCACTTCCAACAATGCCCCACAAAGGCCACATTTTCCTGCAACTACTCCACAATTGGCACTTGAGGCCCCTCCGGTCAATGCCCTAGTCGAGGTCGAAGAAGAGGAGCAAAATTATGAAGAACCTTCATCCCAAGGGAGATGATCAAGATGTCGGTGAACCGACTGACGACTCTACAATCGGGTATATGGAATTTGAAGATGAGGAATCTGAAGAAGAGGGTACCCAAGGGTATGCAAGTGGGTAGTCATATGTTGTTTTCACCCGCTCTCAAGGAAAAGAAGTAGAAGTTGCTGCCAGGATACAAAAAGAGAAGGTTATGTCAAACACGCCTCCAACCATTGCTAAAAGAGGTAATCCTCTTCCTGCTCAACCTCCTATTAAGTCTTTTACAAAAAATATTTTCCTCCCATCTCTCCTCCAAATCAGCCTTCTTCTATTCCCATAAAGACCAATAACCCTACCCTCCACCGTGAAGTGAGGGACTCATTCCTCATCAACGCAACCCTTGGTCGCATTCGATATAATCGATCATGCTAAAAAGACCAAGATTCAAATGTCTGAGGCTGAATATCTTCAGTCAAACCCTGAGCAACTTGTAAGATTGACCAATATATCCAAAGCCAAGCTGCCATAACTTCCCATGTCTCCCCAAAGGAATCCTTTCCACTCCTCCTGCATCTCGCATAAATGTTGCCTCGACTTCCATGTCGGGAAAATTGAACCTTTTTATCTCTCCCTCCTAATCAATGGTCACAAGCTAAGCAACTGCATAATTGATTCTGGGGCTTCCGATAATGTCATGCCGAAAAAGGTCACCATGCTTTGGGCCTCACTCTTACCAAGCCTTTCGGCAGATGTTACTCCATGGAAACCAAACAGTTCCATTGATTGGTCAGATCAAAGACGCACAGTTCACCTTTGGCATTCCCAGAGAAAAGAGTAAAGATGACCATCCTCGTTGCTGATATCCCAGTGGCATATGGAATTCTACTAGGAAGAAGCTTTTGCAGAGAAGTTGGTGGAGAGATCCATATGGATTGGTCCAAGGCCAGAATCCCCATCAAGGGTGTAATGCAGACATTAGAGCCTGAATCACAAAAGAAGTACTTGGTCACCAATTCCGACGACCCCAAAGCCCAAATTCTCTTCGAATCATCGGGATGGGGAACTACTTCTTATCTACTGAGTCTGATAAAATGGACATTCTCATCCAAGAGGAGGACCTTAACAAGATATGGACACTACAGTTTGATGGCAGTTGTGTAACTAGCGGATGCGGTGTTGGGCTGTGCTAATATCTCCTAAGAGGAGATTTTTCCTCTCTCTTTCAAGTTGTAGTTTTTCAATACAAATAATACTGCTGAATATGAATCTTTGCTACTTGGCATGCAAGCTACAAAAGAAAGGGGAATTAAGAACCTAAAAGTACAGGTGATGCCGAGCTGATCATAAATCAAGTGAAAAGAATATACCAAGTAAAGAATGAAAGGCTCAGCATTACCGCAATGCAGTATGGGACAACATTGAGGAATTTGACACCTTTTCAATAAAATCCATTCCAAGAGCTCAGAATGACATGGCCGATTCATCGCCATCTCAAAGATCTCTCATGCTCCTCACCTGTGGTTGAAAATAGACACATATACCATTGAGGTAGTCTTCCACCCAAGCATGCCAGATAATTCTCAGCACTCGGCAGTATTCAACAATGACAATCAACTTATTGCCTTTCTAGAGAAAGCAGAAAATTTTAAAGAGCTTCATTTTGAAGGATCTACTTCTACATGCCGTGAATCTATTACTGATCAAGAAAATGAATCAAAAGGAGGTGATGGCATATGTCAGCTCAAAGGAAATAAAATTCCAAAAGGTTTAGTCTCTCTGGAATGATTGTTTGACAAACATGATCATTTTGTCAAAAAGAAATGGCAAGATGACCCTAACTCCTCTCCAGAAACCGAACCGGTCAACTTAGGTACTATGGAACATCCGCAGTTTGTGAACATCGGGAAATGTTGCACACCAAGAAAAGTGGAAGTTTGTCAAATTTCTGAAGAAATATATGGACGTATTGGCATGGTCTTATGCCGATCTAAAGTCTTTCAAGCCAAAGGACGTTCAACATGACATCCCGTTAAAAGAAGATGTCAAACCTTTTCGCCAGAAATAGAGGCACTACAATCCCAAGATCTCGGTACCATCCAGGGGAAATACAAAAGATGCTGATGCAAGGATCATTTTTCCTATCCATCACAGTACCTGGGTCACAAACATCATGCCAGTATGAAAGAAGAATGGCGAGATACACATATGCGTAGATTTTCACAACCTGAATCAAGCATCCTTGAAGGACAACTACCCACTACCCATAATGGATCAAGTTCTGCAGGCAGTAACTAGTTCAGAAATGTTGTCCATGCTTGATGGTTTTTCGGGCTATAATCAGATTGAAGTCTCACCAAAGACCAATTCAAAACAACATTCACTACTCCCTAGGGCACATTCACCTACAATAGGATGCCTTTTGGCTTGACCAACGCCGGTGCCACCTTTCAATGAGCAATGGACTTCACATTCAAAGGTATGATGGGAAAGGTCATCATAGTTTATTTAGATGACTTAACTATGTTCTCTAAATAATGAAATGATCATTGTGATCATTTGGAGCAAGTATTGATTAGATGCCGAGAACACGGATCTCCTTAAATCCAAAAAAGTCTATTTTTGGGTCACTGAAGGAAAGTTGTTGGGACACGTTGTCAGCAAGGAAGGGACAAAGATAGATGTCGAAAGGGTTAAGGCTATTCAGAGCCTTACCTTACCCACAAGCAAGACCGGTGTTCACTCTTTCTTCGAAAGTGAATTTTCTCAGACGCTTTGTTCCCGACTTTGCTGAAAAGACTCATCACATATCAAATATGATGAAAGGGTCACAAAATTTCTGGTGGAGCGAGGAAGGAAAGACGTCATTCAAGGATATAAAAGCCTCTCGTTGCTCATGCACCCATCCTGGTATGTCCCGACTTCTCCAAGGATTTTATCATGTACAATTATGCATCTGAGCATACTGTATCAGCCATCTTAATGCAAAAGAACTCTGAGGATGTTGAATCTCCAATCGCGTTCATGAGCTCTCCTCTCAAGCCTCATGAATTGAAGATGTCTCAGTTAGAAAAGCATGCCTTCACCATTGTCAAAGCAGTCAAGAACTTCCGGTATTACATCCTAAACTCTCATACAGTAGTGTTGGTTCCTGACACGGCAGTCAAGTCAATCTTAACTCAACAAGAGTTAGGAAGCTTACGAGGGAATTGGATCGCAAAGGTCCAAGAGTATGATCTAGACATAAAACCAACCAAGCTGGTAAGAGGCAAGGGCCTATGTCAGCTTATGGCTGAAAACAAAGATTCAAAAGTCCCTAAAGAAAAAGATGATTGCATCGATGGAATGCAAAGGCCACCGAAAAGAAAGCTGATTCTCTACCTATGGTTCTATTTGTTGCAACTAGTGATGAATGGTATTCCGATATCACTTTCTTTCTCACTTACGGTGAGTGTCCAACTCATCTAACTTCAAAGGAGAAGCATACTATAAAGCTCAGGAGCAGCCAGATATGTCATATGGGATGACGGTTTATACAAACGCGGGATTGATGGCATCTTCTTGCGATGTGTTGACAAGCCACAACAGGTAAAGTTACTTGAAATCTTTCATGATTCAGCCTGCGGTGGTCACTTTTCCTCTTCCATCACAACACACAAGATCATCCGGCTAGGTACTATTGGCCAACGCTATTTCGGGATACAACCACCTGGGTAGCAAAATGTGAGCTCTGCCAACAGTTTGTTGGCAAACCAAAATTGGCTACTTTTCCCCTCCGGGCCATCATTATTGATGAACCATTCAGAAATGGGGAATTGACTTTATCGAGCACTACATCCCCAATCAAGTGCCAGACATAGTTATGTCCTAACAACAACAGATTACTTCACCAAATGGGTGGAGGCCATACCTGTTAAGAATGCCACCTCTGAAATTGTTTGCAACTTCATCAAAGAAATATCATCATGAGGTTTGGCATCCCACACAAGATTGTTGCTGATAATGCTTCCAACTTCTCCTCACGGGAAGTTATCGGTTTTTTCTATGAATACGGAATAACCTTGGCCCATGCCTCGATTATTACCCCCAGGGAAATGGTCAGTAGAATCCAAGTAATAAGAACTTAGTGACCATCATACGGAAACTAGTTGATGAGAATCAACGGTCATGGCACAAGTCATTATATGATGCTTTGTGGGCTAGACCGTATTACTCCAAAGAGGTCTCTCGTATGTCACCTTTTCAAGTATTATATGGAATCGATGCCGAGCTTCCCATTTCTACGGAACTTCCTGCTCTGCGCTTGGCACGAGCGATCAAGATGAGACTTTCCAAAATTCTCTTGAAAAGAGGGTCATGTATCTAATAGAGCTTGAAGAAAAGAGAGTAAGAGTGGTCGACAGGATCACCAAACATCAGAATCAAGTCAAGAGACTATTCGATAAAAAGGCTAAGCAGAGGGATTTCTAGGTGGGAGATCTCATCCTTTTGTGGGACAAGCGAAGAGAGCCAAAGGGCATGCACGGAAAATTTGATTCTCTATGGAGAGGGCCTTTCAAGATCAAGCAACTCAATGGAGAGAATAGCTTCTATCTCTCGTATCTAGATGGAACTGAGCTCCCGCTTCCCTATAGCGGGCAACATCTCAAAATATTCAGGAAGTAGAGCTTGCTCTCTTCTTTGTACAGTTTGCTTTAGTTGTGTGTTTTTTTTTGTCATGTGTTTTGTTTTTTTTTGTTGTGTGTTTTTTCCTTTTTTTCATCACCCTTGTTTTTGACTCTGTAACCCAATGGATAGGCACATGTTGATCTGGGATTCTCTACCCTTAAGCTTCACTCAAAGATAGTCCCCAGAAAGAGCCAACTTGTTATCCTGTAAAATTGATGAGGGCAATTTTATAGGTAACCATACCAAAATTTTTGTTTTGGTTCCCCGCCGAGGTCCCTTAACATTCGAAATGGCATAAAATCCCTTTCCGAAAATCTAGTTTTTCAACTTAGTCATTTGGTCCTTTTTTTTGGTCAAGGCACAATTTTATTCATGCAACATCAAATAAATTTGTGCCCCCTTCTTTCCTTTGGCATCCTTTGGAGTGTCGACATTCCAAATGTTGCACCTTCCCATGATGCACCTTTCAAACCTCGCCGAGGCGCATGCGCCATCTTGTCGACATTAAAATTGTTGCACCCCTGAATGGTGTGCCAAAGCACTAAAAAGGTAATGTCGATAGTCCCGAATCCGCGCCAATGGCACAAATATTTTCATGTTGTCATCTGTTTTGGTGCGCCTTACAAAAAAAAAGTTGGTGGCACATTTATTACACCTTTTTCTATAAATAGGCGCATCCGACTTGTCATTTTCACGATTGAAAAAATGTGAAAAAGTTAATCCTCTCGCACTTTTCAAGCTCTCACACACCCCGTGTCACTTTTTCATGTATTCGTGGACCCACATCATTTCTTCCATCTTATATATTCCTGGTAAGTGGTCCTTGCTTTTCTTGTGTTTTTGTTGTGGGGTTTTTGTTTGTTTTTTTGAGAGGTTATTATTAAAAACAAAGAAAATGAACCTAAGAAAAATACAACCCCTACCCCACCCATTTTTGAAAATCAACCTCCTCCAAACCGGTTTTACCCTCCTTCCAGATCTCTGCTAACCTGAGGCCTTGTCTCAAAATGACTCGACCCTCTTTTCTCTTTTCCCCTCACTAAAAAATCTATGTTGAAAGAGGCCAAAAGCCACAAACTGATCAAAAGAGGGAAAATCCTAAAAGTTATCAAACCCATGGTTTTCCTTTGGCAAAAACGCCATCACTTGTTACACAAAACACAGTCACACCAAAGGGGCGCACTATCCCCACTTGCAACATGCATCTTTCCCCACCTTATAAAATTCTAAAACCTAACACAGGCACAAGCACAACTCCACCTACACCAACATCTGAATGTCATGCAGACTCTTCCTGTGCCCACACCAAAAGCTAAAACACCGCACACCTTAACTCAATGATGCACCATTTGAACTTGCCCTTGGCACACCATAATGTTTTGCAACATGTACCATATCTGTGCCAATGGCACATCCTAAGCCTTGCAACACCAAAATAATCTGCGCCTATTCAAAACCCTTCATATGGCATAGCACACATCCTTTGACACCAACACTGAATGTTGTGTGTAGTATTTTTGTGCCCTGCGCCCCTTTTGCATTGTTTTCTTCCATGCAACACTCTCCAGTAGTGCACCTTGCTTTTTTCGACCCCTCGCAACCTCACAATAGAATTGCCTTGCACCTTGCACCCAGAGACTTGTAAATTGATAAGTTTTCATTCTGATAAAGCTTTGATGGATGATTTAACAACTAACATGGCTCTTCTGATGGACTTCCCTCCTTCTTCTTGCAGATCAACAACTAAACTCAGATTCACACATGTCTTCATCAAGTAAGAAGCCAACCAAGTCTAAGGGTAAGGCCAAACTCATAAAAGAAGAAATGAAGTACAAATACCAAAGGGTCAGGATGCCCGAGTCCCTTGCAGAGTGTGACTTGACATCAGGGATTCAAAACTTGGTCACATTGATATGGAGGACTTCTGGCCAGAACCAAAAGGTCACAGTAGTCCATGGATGGAAAAATTGGTCGGCAGTGGTTTACATTTCACTGGGGAATTCCCGTGAGCACAGTAAACAATGAATTCATGATGGTGGTGGCCCACTACTACAATAAGGACACAAGATGTGTCGAGAATGAGAAGGGTGAGGTAATAATCAACCTCACTACCCGACACTTTGAAATCATGTTGGGTATCCCCCACCACCGGCACTTTGTGGCAATAAGCCAAGAAGACTACATAAAAGCATGGGATGAAAATGAGGACAAATGCATGCAGCTTATGAATGAAGTGTATCTGAAGAACAAGAAGGTGATAACCAGGTGGCCGCAAGTTATTCATCGCAGTGACTTCTCGAGAGCTGAGCGACACCATCACCTTCCTGAGTAGGGTGTTTGGGCTTCCTGATGCCCATTACTTCCACAAATGGATGCTCAAATATCTGGAAACAATGAGCAAAAATGTTCCCGATCAACATTTTTGAATGGGCGAGATCATCAAGCAACACTATCTCCGAGCAGCTTCAACAACTCTCAACAACGGGAGGTTCTACATGAACTCCTACGTGGTATACGCTGCTACCTCTCGAAAGAGACTACCCAACACTAAGTCGATGCGGGGTGTGGCCCCAAGTAAAAATATATGAATATTATCCAGAGTTGAGACTGAAAACAACATCGCACAATTCAACAAGATCAATGATGCCTTCTTCTACGGCATCATCTACCTATTGAGGCCCAATATGACTCACATGGTCGATGACCAAGAGCATGGTTACTACCACAGAGAAGTGGGGGCGTTATTTACGCAATTCCCCACTTTCACTTATCTCAGAGCCGCCAACTTCTTGGGGGAGCCCACCAAGTTACCGAGGTATGCGGACCCAAGTTGATCCTATTGGAGCTATCCAGATAGCTTATCACATACCACGAGAAGTGTCTAAAAGAAAGAAGGGTGGAACTCCATTCCCCCTCACAGTGGGTAGGTACACCTACACTTCTCACACCAAAGCCCGGGAAATGTTTATGGAGCTGGAGTTGCTCAACTTGAAACACAATTTCCCGCAAGGCCAACCTTCGATCCTCGCAATTACCTTCCAAGGGAAAAGCTTGATCCAATCCACATCCCATAGATCGAAGATATCTATATCGATCTGTATCACGAGGTCGAGCTCAGAAGAAAGGATCACTCCCACCTGGCCCGGCAGAAATCATCCAATATGGTGTGGCCATTGTCCCGAAAGGTTTCCAAATGACTGATCAAGAAGTTGATCAGGTCTATCTAGATACGGATGGGGACAATTGGCCATTTTCCGAGATTGATAGAACAAAGGCACCTCAAACTATTGAGGAAAGGGTTAAAGGCACTCTACAGTACACAGAGCATTGGTGCAGGAAAAATGGCCTCATCTACCTTGGGGTAGACTTCACCACGTCTCCTTTGGGTGATGCACCTACTAAGCCAAAGCACTTACCAAAGGGAAAAGGGAAAGACAAAGAGGGAGAATCAAGCACTTCTTCAGAGAGAAGCTCCCGAGAGTCCTCCTTCCACCACCCAGAATAGTAGTAAGCCCGGTCTCCCAAAAAGAAGAGGCGGTGGTAGTGTTCCAATGGGCACATCCACTCAGGATGTTGCCACTATTTAACTACTGAAGTTCCCACCATCCCATCTTCCCTCCTCCTTCCCCTCCTCACGTCACTCAAGCAACCACTCCTTTGGTTGTGTCTTCTCCCCCATCTTCTACTGTTCCCCTTCCTCTTCCTCCATCTTCTCTTCCCTCATGGATCTGTCCCCCAACATTTCTTCTCTCATCTCTCAGATCCCTTCCACCCCCATGGTTTCCTCTCCTACAGTGACTCCTACCCCTGTGAGCATTGAGAGTTTGGCTTCTTTATCAATGCCACCACCAAGCATCTCTACACATTTCCCCAGTTCACTGTAGTTGCTCCTTCTTCTGCCTCCGTTCCCTCTTCTCCCTCTGGTCCCACTCCCTTAAGTCCAGAATGGATCTCCAAGCACCTAAGCCAGCATAAGAGGAAAGTCCCCATTACACCTATGGACTTCTCTCGTCATCCCAACAAAAGGAGCTAAGAAGAAAAAGCCAATAACCCGCTTCTCTCAGAGCGCTTTAGGTGAAAGGGTTATGGAGATCGCATACCCCGATCCCACAAAGGATAAAAAGGATCTGTCTCCTACAGATTATACAGTGACACAGTCACGATGGGAACATCCTCGAAAAGCCTACAGGGAGAGGCCTATCTGCAGTGGATGCCCTTTGCAAAAAGCTTTCAGGAAGCAAAGGAAGAGAAGAGGATACTGAAAGAACAAAAAACATCTTCTCCAAGCCCTACAGAAAATGGGCAAGCACCTCCTACAACTCGCCACCGAAACTCCTAAACCCTTAGTCAGAAAAGATAAATGAGTACACCAAGATTGGTGAGCAAGGTATGGCAATATCCACCTGAGAGACCAGATCCTCAAGGATAGTGAGGAAGTAATTGTAAAGTTCACAGAGCTATATCAAAATATTGATCAGGCCAACAAGGAACTCCAGGTGATTAGGACCTATCTCCAAGAGTTGACCATGCTAGGTTACAACATGAGACATTCCAAAAGATGCTCGACTACCCAATCAATGATGACTTAGTAAAATTCGGCATCTTCGATCACCCAAGAGCACCCAACAAAGTCCTTGCTACTTTGGACTATCAGGTTGACTCAGATGGAATTTGTCTTGGAGAAAATTGATAAAATCAAGGAGGAAGCCTTGGATGCAATGCATCAAATGGAGCAGATCATCCTAAGGATGTCTCCAGGCTTGCTCACCCCATCATACACCTTGAGGAAGGTAGATGACACTATTCGGATCTTTAAGGAGATCACGTCACAAGGGTTAGGGTCAGAAGCCACTTTTGACGCAAGAATCTATCAACAACCTTCTGGCCTGCCGTGATTTTGTTGGATACCTGATGGAGGTAGGTAATGAATACTTCAAGCTCCCAGAGAGACTCAGAGATGAACGGAGACTTGTGAAGTCATCGGCGATCACACCAAGGGTCCTGCTCAGGATCAACTTCAACCGATGATTAGCAAATTCATGGAGTATCGTGCTCAATTTCACATTTCCTCTCCTGAGTAGAAGCAAGATACTCCTTTCCAGCCATGGGACGATGATGAATAGGCTCCTTCCTCCTAGGATTGTTCCCATTTTTGTAAAGTATTTAAAAGTATGTTGGCACAAATGATGACATCATCCATGTTGCACCATGAGATGTTGTCATCCACCAAATTGCCCCAAAGTCAATAGTTGACTTTTAGATATTTTGTAATATTTTGTAATTAGTTGTTGGTTCCTTTTTTCCTTCTTTCTCCTTCTCCTTCTATATATACTTGGATACTTGTTGTATTCAGGGGGTGAACATTTTTTAGATGAAAAATAGAAGTGAGAAGGAAAAGGCTTTGTACTTTTTGTAACAAAAAATATTAATACAAAAATTAAGACTTTGTGCTCAATGGATGTGTTATGTGTATTAGATCTTTCTTAAGTTAGATCTATGTTGCTTTTCTGTCTCTCTACTTTTTTGTCATTTGCTCATCAATATTGCTTTGTTTGTTTATGCAAGTAGGTTTGGCTCTTGTTTACTACCAACCCAAAACATAAACCCTCTGACCTTTCTGCTTTGGAATTCATTTCTTTTCTCCCTTCGGATCTATCCTATCTGGTGGAAGGTGGGGTTATGCCCTTGGTTTTTCTCATGGCATCATAGGTAGCCTTTCTAGTATTATCAAATAGAACTCCCCATGCTTGTGTGATAAGTTTAAAAGCTACCTTGGCTCTGGGAACTTTCTTTTATTAGGATGCAATAACAAGGTTAGTTTTAGTGGGCATTAATAGAAAAAGAAAAAAAATTTGACTGGAATTACTTACGAAATGCATTCATTTGATTCAAGCTTATCTTTATAAATGCAATTCAAATTTCTAGGTTCTCCATATTTTCCAAATTTGGGTCGAATTGACATTCTAGACCTCTGAAAGCATGAAGAAATGTAAATTGAACAAGGGAGGAAGCCTTATAGATTTTATTAATGTCAAATCAACCAAATGCAATAGAGTAGGCTACAATATTTATACATATTGAATAGTCCGATACAAACAAATACGAAGTTGAAACTATGCAACAACCAAAATGAAATACAATAGCTTCCAAAATACATCCGGGAAGCATAACCAATATTAAATATAATCAAACAATTATATTGTTAAAACAATATACCAACACTTATGCAAAATAAAGACAATTAGATGATTATGAAGAAATATAACCATATAACCAATAAATAAATAAACCTATTAATATGCAATGCAAAATTAATAAAGGTAAATAATAATAAACCTAACATTCCCCCTTTAATTGTGCATTGTCTCAAGGGATGAGGAGAGGAACTCTCTGAACAACTCAAATTTGTCACGTGAAAGTGATGAAGATATATGCCCGTTGTTTAGTTGTTGGAAAAAATTGAAGCTAGATGTTGTGCTTCAACACATGCTCGCATATGAAATGAACTTGTACCTCGATGTGCTTTGTTCTTTCATGAAAAAATGGATTGCAAACAAGTTTGAGAACACCTTCATTGTCAACATACATGGTGGTTGGTTTGTCTTGTGGTATTCCAAGTCCTTCGAGTATGTGACGTAGCCAAATTGCTTCATAGATAGCTTCTCTTGTAGAATGATACTCGATTCTATGGAAGAATGAGAAACAAAGTGTTATTTCTTGCTTCCCCATGATATTGGTCCAGATCCCATAAAGAACACAAATCCTAAAGTGGATTTTCTGTCATCAATGTTACCTGCATGATCTGAATATGAATATCCTGACAAGAAGAAGTTTTCATTCTTCTTGTATTCTAGAACAAGATCCACTGATCCTTTGAGATATCTCAAGATGCACCTTATTGCTTTCCAATGACAAAATTTGGGTCCTACATGAACATGGATAGATAGCTTACTTGCAAAACTGATATTTGGTCTAGTGTAGGTTAGGTAAATGAGACTCCTAATCAACTACCGATAGAGAGTGGCATTTACCTTAGGAGATGGATCTAAATGAGATAACTGAAATCTGTTCTCCATAGGTATAGCAATCGGTGTGAAATCCATCATCCTAATTTCTTGAGAGTTGTCTTGGCATATTTCATCCGAGAAAAAATATGTGATTCTCTTTCTACCATACATCCAATCCAAGACAATAGTGCATTAGCTCGAGATGTGTCATGTCGAACGATCGATTAAGATCTTTCTTTGTTTCATCGATCATCCTCACTGAAACTACCATGATGACTAGATTGTCAACATAGAAAACAACAATCAAAATCTCCCCCCTTACTTTTTGAGGTAAATATTGGGATCGTATGGATTTCTAAAAATCCATAATGTACGAGATTCTCATCAATTTTGATGTACCATGCCCAGGGTGCTTGTTTGAGGCCATAAAAATATTTCCTGAGTCTGCATACCTTTTCTTCTTGACCAGGTACTACATATCCCTTAGGTTGAGTCATGTAGACTTCTTCTTGTAAATCTCCATTCAAGAAGGCACTTTTTACTGTCCATCTGATGGAATTTCCAACCAAACTGTGTAGCTAGAGAAAAGATCATCCTGATCATTTTGATCTTAGTTGTGGGAGAAAATGTCTCCTCATAGTCAATGCCTTCTTTTTGTGCATACCCATTTGCTACTAGTCTCGCTTTGTACTTGTCCACTATCCCATCTACTTTGTACTTCATTTTGAATATCCATCTACATCCAATGGGTTTCTTCCTTGGTGGAAGATCGACAAGCTACCAAGTGTTGTTTTTCATTACTGACTAATATTCAAAGTCCATGGCATATTTCCAAGCTTTTGACTGTAGGGATTCCTGGACTATAGAGGGCTCATCGACTCGATAACTCTACTCATCAAAGTAAAGTTGACTTCTTCTCTTACTTTACTGTGAGTCTCGTGGTCCAAGGGTGGATGTATCCAGTGGAGCATCCATTCTTACATCTTGTAATGTGCTAGTACACCACTTGGGCATACGCTGAATTTTTCTCATGGGTCGTGGTTCTATCAGATCAACACCATCATCCCCATCATCACTTTCATCATCTATGGGAACATCAGCTTCAATTTTTACAACTGGTGAAGAATCTACATTAGGTGAGTCTGGAGGAGGAGACTCTACTTCCTTCTTCTTAAAGAACTCAACATCTCTTTGGTGTAGACTTTTCTAGTCTTTGGATCCATCAATCTGTACCCAAGAGTTTCTTCATTGTACCCAATGAAGATGAGTTTATGTGAATTCATGTCTAATTTATTTCTATTTTGCTTGGGTATGTGCATACTTTATTTGCACCCGAATACTCTAAGGTGTGCAATATATGGTTTCCACTTTGAACATGCTTCTTGTGGTGTTACTTCATCAAGAGCAACTGTGGGCAATTTGTTCAACAAATACATTGCTATTTTTGCTTCTTTTGTCCAAAATTTCTTTGCAAGTCTAGAGTCATCATGCATGCATCACACCATTTCCATGATAGTACCATTTCTTCTCTCAACAACACCATTCTTCTGTGATGTGTGTGGAGGAGGAATTTGTTGATGAATCTCATGATTTTGTAGGTAGTATTTGAACTCATTATTGGTGAATTCCCCCCTCGATCTGAGTGGAGAGTTCTGATGTGATGACCAGTTTTGTTCTCAACACCTACTTTAAATTTCTTGAAGGTTTCAAAGATTCACTTTTCTTGTGAAGATGAAAATCCACATTTTCTTGAATAGTCATCAACACATAACATGAAGTGTTGAAATCTAGAATGACTTGGTTGCATCGGACCACAAAGATCGGTATGAACTAGATCAAATCTTACCATGAGTTCGATATGTACTCTTTTGGAATGAATCTCTGTGTTTTTTTCTTGCTAGGTAGTGAGGACACTTGTCTATATCCTTCTGAAGAGATGGTAACCCATGTACCATATTGAGCCGACATAGTGTCTCGAGATACTTGAAACTAACATGACCAAGTCTCTGATGCCAAAACTATGCTAAGGTAGAGTTCTTAGCCACAAGTGCCTAATCATCTCTAGTGGAAAAAATCAAGCTGGAACATGCGTCCCACATTGGAGGCTTTTGCAACTATTTTTGAGCCTCGTGATTTTCTCAAATCAAACACGTTTTTTTATGCCGAAATGACTATCAAAGTCAATTTTTAAGTTGTGATCTAGGAGTTGATTGATTGAAAGTAGATTCTTTGTCAACCTGGGACATATAAGACATTTGATAGTCTATACATTGTGTGAACCAAGGGGTAGATAAATGTTCCCAATCCCCTGAACTATATATGAAGAATCATCTCCCAATGAAACATGGTTTTTCGAAGGTGTGTCCCTCATTGAAGTAAACTAGTCTCTGTGGCCAATCATGTGTCGAGTGGCTCCCAAATCAACATACCATACATCACTAGATGATGTGGAGGGTTCACTTGATTGAGCAGTGTATAAGAAGTCTTCATTATCTGAATGTTCTTCTTGCTTAACAATATTTCCTTGTTGATGGGGTCTTCTTTTCCAGTTCCCCTTTTTTCTACCCTTGATTGTAGTTTGAATGTCCCTTGTGAGATTGTTGTTGTGAGGTCCAGAGTTTCTTGATGAACCTTTCTTGTAAGTATTATACCAACAATATTTTAAGTCATGTCCTCTTTTACAAATTGACATTGCTTCTTTTGTTGTTTTCCCCTGATGTTGATACTGATTTTGATTTTGGGAATTTTAATAGGAATTAGGTTTTCCTTTTCCTTTTCCTTTTGATTTTTGATGTGAAGAAAGTGCCTACTCCTCTTCATCATCCTTATTGTGCATGGCTTCTCTTTTTACATTAAGTTTACCATATTGTCAAAACTAACTATCGTATCTGACACGTTTAGTGTTGTTACAAAAATATGATAAGAAGAAGGGAGTGCTCTTAGAACAATGGGAATGAGAGCATCATCTATGACCACTTCTCCTAGGGCTAGAAGTGAAGCCCTCAACTCTTGACTCTTCTTAAGAAAGCTTCAATTTTCTCATTCTGTTTGAACTTCAGTGTGTGTAACTAAATCTACAAATTTAGTATGACATTCTTGTTTTTGGCCTCATATACTGTGCTCAATTTATCCCACGCTTCTTTGGCTATTTTGGAATCTTGAATGTGGGGTTGCACATCATCAAACACTCTAAACAAGATGATGAGTTTGGCCTTTTGATATGCTTTATCAAATTTCCATTGTTGTGTTGTATCGCTTGTTGATCTCGCCGAGTAATCATCACACAAGTCTAGATCTCTTCAAAACTCAAGTTGTTCTTGATTTTTTCTTCCAGAAGCATATTTGTTTCCTCGAGTAGTTGTGAATCTGGAAGAAAAAAATTTGAGGGGCATTGTGTCCATTTTGCAGAAATCATTGATAGGGTTTGAATCTTATCACTTCAGTATAAGGTCTCCCAATCCTATATACTCATTAATCGATATAATGAACCTTTCTATATACGTGCCCTTTCGATATACCTCGGTGGTACATGGAAGAAGCTCGCCCTTTTTATATACCCGATGGTACATGAAAGAGGCATTAACGTACGTGAAATAATTCAATACGTGGTACCAAGATAGTACTTGAAAGGGTCTATGTGATTATTGACACCGGATCAAAGAAATATCCTCATACACATGTGTAACTTCGCTATATACTTGGATAATTTCTCAATCCGGATTTATGTCATGCAATCATTCACAAACAGATGAGATATCTCATAGTGTGTGCACTGTGACCTTATTACTCCCCATCAATTTAAAGGTCGATGCCTAGATGATGTTGTTGTAGCTATATTAGGCATTAAGTGTAGTAGTAGTCATGATGGCTTTACCTCGTAAGTGCTTCCCAGAGGCACTATATATACCAAATGTTGTGAATGAGATCTAGGATCTCGTGAGTGTTTTAGAATCATTTTTTTTAATTTTTTATTACAATTCTCTACCATTTTTGAGAAGTTACAATATTTGCGGTTGAATATTGCAACCTAAAAATTAGTACAATATAATGAAGCATGTAATTACATTCAAAAATTTGGAAAAAAACTAAACAACAGGAAAAATTTTTGTTTTGCGGGCCCTGGTGGCCTCTGGAGCCCAATACGACCCTCAATTCAAAAAACCATTAAAAAGTAGCTCAAAATGAAGTTTTTAGATAGTATTCCTTTGGAAAATGTTGTCTCAATCAAAAAATAGGCCTAATAGGAGAAAAATGTTTTTACCCTATATTAGGGTTTTTCTCGCTAAAAGATTTAGAGGCCGTTTAGTTGTAAATAAAATGTTTAGTGGTGGTTTTTCCACTAAAATTACCTCCACAGTTGGCAGTTCTCCAATTTTTCCACTAAAATTCAAAAATGGTTTGAAAAGTGATTTGGGGGTGGGGTCGAACCACTGACCACTCGATCCCCAAAGAGCATGTCTAGAACCATCCACCCACCACATTTTACATATAAAATGAAGCAATTTGAATTTAAAGAAAGCACAAGAGGCCTAACCTTGTAGAAAAGATGTGGCGGGGAGGAGTCCATGTGGCAACATTGGTTAGTTGGGAGGAATCCATGTGTGCTGCGAGGTGGAGGGTGGTTTAGGTTTCACGTAGAAACCGATCTAAACCTCTTTGAATGTTATTTCCTTTGTTTTCAATTTGATTAACCGCCTTATTTTTATTTTCCTCCTCCACTTTCATTTTCACATAGGTCTTTTTTATGGCCATTTTTTTAATTCTCTTCATATCGCCATCCCTTCTTTTGATTGATCCGGTTTTGTATTATTTTCCTCTGCATTTTTTATCTCTCCACCGTTTTGATTAATTGTGTTGTATTTTGTGTAGGTTTTGCATGGAGTCTTTGTTCACTGATCTCTAAACACTGCAAAGCTCGGTTTTGATTGATGCGAGGTTGTAAGGGCCGTGTGGAGGGCTCATGGGAGAAAAGGATGCTACGTGTGGAGGTTGGGAGGAGCTCGCCAGTCTAAAAAAGGAGCTCAATCAGGGATCTATCCTCTTTTAACTTGCCAAGAATTATATGGCTTTCCAATGATCAAAGTAGCTTGGTCCACTTCAATGAACTTGACTCAGATTTTCAATACAACCAGCTCGCCAAAACCAGCAAATTGCTTGGTGTAACTCACCCCTTCTAGATCATCCTCACAGTGCAACAACTTGATTCTTGGCTCGATGGAATCCTTCCGCAAACAGCTCGATGCACAACTCGGTCAGGGGAGCTTGACTGCGCAATGTTTCCTCCACATGCAGAGGTCTGCTAATAATAGCAAAAACTATAGTGCTTCTCTAAATTAGAGACAAAACCCCTATTGGGGAAAAAATTAACAATAATTTTTTTTTTAATTTTCTATACACATGAAACAAATTTTTCTTGGTCTTTGGATGCCCCAAAGTAAAAACAATTTATGTTCCAAACACCTGGAATGAACAGGAGGTTGTGGGGATGTAGGGATGGAGCTGGGAAGTTGCAGGAGGCTGCATAGGCTCTCAATTTCTGTAAACACTTCTCCAATATCCTCTATCTCTGTTGCTCTCTCTTTCCACACCTTCTCTGCTTCATAGGTCCAGATTCTCACTCTCGGTACCAAATTTAAATTGCACAACAAGGGTGGAAGCTTGATATATTTTATTAATGTAAAATCAACTAGAAACAATAGAGTAGGCTACAATATTTATACATATTGGATAGCCTAGATACAAACAAATATGGAGTTGCAACTATGCAACAACCAAACTAAAATATAGTAGCTTCCAAAATACATCCGGGAAGCATAACCAATATTAAATATAATCAAACAATTATATTGTTAAAACAATATAACAACACCCGTATGCAAAATAAAGACAATTATATGGTTATGAAGAAATATAACCATATAACCAATAAATAAATAAACATATTAATATGCAATGCAAAATTAATAAAGGTAAATAATAATAAACGTAAAAGAAAATGACGAGTTCATTTCCCAACCTTTCTTGAAGAGAATTTAAACAAAATGAAATTTGGAATTTGGAGGTGGCACATGGTAGACATTGATTGTCCTGACACAAATGTACTTATTGATGATTAATTATTATTAGTTGGATTTATTTACCATTATTATGATAAGCATTTTTGAGATTTCCAAATCACCGTCAGGTTTATTCATGAGAATACAATTATTATTGTGGCATGGTGGATGTAACTCCTTAAATCCTCCCATAATTACAAATACCTCTCCTACTGAGAACCTCATACAAGTGGATATATGTTAACCAAACTTGTCATACCTCCTTGAGATTGAGAAGGGTGTTTAGGGATGATTTTAGCTTGCATGAAGAGTTTGCAGAGTAGACAAACCAAGAAGTGACCAGTGAACCTTGCTCTTGTGCAATGTAAGGGAAATTTTGGTAAAGGAAAGTGAGAGGAGTCTTTGGATGAATGTTGAGCAACTAGATGAGTGAAATAGGTGGTTTAGTTGTCTAGGGAACATGATGGAATGATAAGAATATCTTAGAAGAGAGGAATAATTATGCCTAGATTTGAAGCTTCTTAGTTGAGGAAACAAACCCAATTGAACTAGTCAGGGAAGAGTTGGACCAAAACATAGCACTAGAGGAAATTCTTGGGATAGGGATAACACTTGAGAGAATGAAGGAAGCCTTGAGGAAGACCTCATGATTTTTATAATTACACCCATTTTCCTCATGATGTTTCGATCCTTCACAAACCTCATGATGACTATTCCCTTGATTATTTGAATCGAGAAAAACTTACATATGTGTTTTGATTTATTATTTGTTTTAAGGAAATGCATAAGTCCATATATTCAAGTAATTGTTGCTACCTTTGGGATTTGTGATCTTTATAAAATATAGTTTTGACACATATAAAGCTCATACAAATGTTAATAACCAGATTAAGAAGACCCTAAAACCTAAACAATGACTATACTCTTTCACAAAATAGATATCGATTGTATAATTTAAACCCTAAAAGCTTTAGTCTGAATGTTGAATCTTGAAAAATACCTATGTACAAGCCAAATTAGAATTTGAAAAACTATCTTCTAAACCATGGCAAATGGAGCTGTGAGACTAGTTCCATAAGGTGAAAAGTGACCCTAACTTATTATATTTACTAAAATAAATTTAAAGTATAAGTTTTTCTTTTATTAATCTTTATACTTTATTGAAATTCAATAAAGTATAAAGATTAATAAAAGAAAAACTTATACTTAAACAATTTATTTTAGTAAATATATCCCTCCCATAACCACATATACCACATAGTAAATAGGAATGTGAGCACATCATAACGCACTCACATTTTAGGCTTGGTAATCACCAAACCTGATAATTCATAATGCGCTTGCGCTTTCCCAAAATGCGCTCGCGTTTTGCATAAAATCAAAAATCTATCCACTTTATGGCCCCCCATTTCCGTGCACTTGCCTAAGTTCGGATAGGATATCGAGATGTAAAGGCCAGTGCCTGAGAGGCACGACTATCCAATATCCAATCATTTTGTTTTACTGATGACAAAGGTGGCATACAAAGTAATTACATTTGGTTTTTGACTATTTTTTTTATTCTTGTTTTGGTTTTGGTCAGATTTGTTACCCTTTTGAAATTTGAAATTTGTTTTATTATTTTTAAATTTGCAATCCTCTTTCTTGTGTCCAAATTTACCACAATAATGAAATTTTCCATCAAAGCTAACTCTTATATTTCTAGGTTTCTTATCTTTGCTAGGAGGTTTAAAAGTTGGATTTTATTTTTATTGAATCTAGAGGTTTTACCTTTTGATTTATGAGCGAGAAGTGTCTATGTGGCATTCTCCTTAGAATCAAAATTTGACATTACTTGTTCTTCCTGTATAAGAAGAGAACTAAGGGTTTGAAAATATAGAATGTCTTGTTTTGTTTGATATTTTGAATTCAAAATTGAAATGAAATTTCTAAATTTCTCATGAATATTCAACTGAATAATAAAATAAAGCAATTTATCTTGAATCAAATTACTACCACATCCATCTAACTATGACTTAATATTTTTTATTTTTGCTAAATAATTTATCACTTTTTCATCTCCCTTCATGGGAGTTGTCATTAGTTATAAAATCAATTTAATAATTTTTGACAAACGTGTACCTTTGTGCATCAATTTTAATTGAGTCCAAGCCTCACTCGGAATTTCTTAGTTTCCGATATAGCGAAAAATCATCCTATACGCTTCTAAAGATAATGTACATCGCCTCTTGTAATTTTTTGTTCTGCAATGACATTATCAGCGATTGCTTGTCTTTCGGTAAAAGCTCTCTCAGTTCCATTCACAACTGCCCATAATTTGCAAGCCATGAATTCTACCTTCAATCGAATCTTCCAAATGTTGTAGTTATTTCCATTCAACATCTGAGATTTATCAATTGAAAATTTATTAGACCCCATTTTTGCGTAAAAATTAATAAACAAGGATTAAAATAAGAGTTTTAATAGAAGTCCCCCTGTCATATTTTAATCTTTGCAATCGAACATGATCAATTCATGCCAAAAAAGGAGGTCATGTTAATTGAATAATCTATACATGAATATGTTAGAATGATATCAAAAATAAATTGAAATGTAAGTGATTTTAAAAGTTTTCTAACAAAACGATTTACGAAATTTTTTTTGTCGTATTATAAGAATATATCATCTTTTAAATAAAATGATACTATTTTTCACAAAAATATTGTTATATATATATTTTTATTTTGAAAAAATAAACAAATAATTCATACATTAAAAATAATAATTTATTTACAATTTGTTTTAGAGCTCTTGCTCCTTATTAGGCAGGATTTTCTGTTAATTCGACTAAGTTGGCTAAGTAATTTGGTGAGTTATCCATCGAGTTACCATATAATTTCCAAAATATACAATTTAACCAAAATTTATTAACCATATAAGCCACATATACCAATTTATCTATGCCAAGAGCCACAATAATACTACAACCAAGTTGCACAGTGAGTTATAGCGGACCCAACTCATGCACCCGTGGCTGAGCTACCTCACAAGGAAACCGAGCCATGCTTGTAAGGGCTCAAATAAAAATGGGGTGGTGTGACCATAGTCACACCACGAACCCCGCTCGCCTAGGCTTATAAATCCTAAAACCTTCCATCACCTTCCCCATGTGGGATAATACTTTTATCAAAGGAGAGGGGGCACGGTGAGCGAGGAGAGGAGGGTCAGTGGAAGGTCCCACAAGGAAACGTGGCGAGGACGTGGGAAGATTCTAGAGCAACGCAGGGGGTGTCACTTGGCACATAGTTAGGAGGGGGTGGTTTAGAGGGGGCCACCCACGATAAAATTTTATTATATGTTTTTTAATATAAACCTTTGGCATAGTTTGTAGGGCTAAGGTAATATGAGTTTACATCATCGGTTTTAGGTAATATAAACCATAGGTTTATATTTTTAGGTTTTTATATATATATATATAGACACACACACACAAAAGATTTTATAAAAGCTATACAAATATATAGTTTATGTAAATTATAGGTGAAAAATAATTTACGGGGTCCATCCAGGACATGGAATGAAATTCACATTGAAGGTAAAAATATACATTACCAGGGGACAAGAATTTTTACCTGACCAATAAAGAAATTTAAAAGACCTATTTTCTTGATTCTTGTCTCCCCTGCAAAATTGAGTTTCACTTTCCTTTTTTTTGATTTCTTGAATTTCCTACACACTATATAAACTATATAAAATATTTCACAAAATTTTATAACCCTTACCTTAGTTTAAGTGGTGCAGGTAATTCCCGAACTTGAAGTTTTCATGCGCAATTGAAATCTTGAATGACTTTCCACCATGCAACCAACATCCGATCCATCCATACAGAGAGGGAAGGGGGGGTGTTAAATAGAATTCTAAATAAATTAACCACCTAACTTCCCAACCGTTACAACCTTAGGATATTAGGATTAAATTAATTTATTAATCCGCTCTGGTACCATGTCAAGACGAGGGGTGGAAAATATATTAATTAACTTTATTAAATGTTAAGTTTAACATTATAAATAAATATAAATGTAAATGTAAATGTGCACAACTTAAATAAAAGTAAATAACACCATAAAACATAGTGACACAATATATAACGTGGAAAACCCCTAAATGGGTAAAAACCACAGAGAATAAATCCACTAATTGAGAAAATTTTTACATCCACTAGTCCAGTAACTCCCTCCTCACTTTTATTCCCTATTTTTACCAAGATTTACCTTCATATTCAACATTTGAATATTATAATCTGATATGATAATCGATATCCTAAATATGACCTATGGTCATATTTAAATAACCTAAAGGGTTATGTCCTTCTTAAGTGACGGGGCACACCTGATTTAATTAGTTAGTTAATTAAATTAACCAACCACCTAATATAGAGTTTATATTTAAATAATAAGAATATATATTATTTAAATATAAACTAAATATTATGATACACTTAATATTATAGTTCTAACATAATTTTCCAAGCTTTTCCTTCTTTTTTAGTTATTTTGTAGATTTTTCCTTAGCTTTTCGGCCTTTAGTTATGGAACCATGCTGAAATTTATGCAACTATCCCAACAGATTCGTAACTACGGTTTACGCATGAATGACGATTTTGTGTGCATTTAATCGACACTTTCTAGCATTTTTGTATGCGTGTTTCCTTCTTCCATTTGAATTTTCTCACATGTTTCTTGACCAAATCAACTATTCTTGAGCTTGTTATATGAGTATGATATTCAGCTTCCCTGATTTATATTATTAATAAGTTAACTACCCCTTCCTTAAGTCATGCGCCACTTCTTAGCTACCAAATGGGTGGACCACTTCTCAGCCATTTTTATATAAAAACCAAGATTTTTCCCAAAGCGTTGGTTGGAGCCATTTATTTTCGAATTACACTAGTATGCTTTCAGAATTCTTCTAAGAATTACACAAGCAAACACAATTCATTTTCCTTGTTATTATCTTGCTTACATTGGTACCACCTTCTAAACTAGCTATCTCCAACACTCTCTCATTCCTTCTACACATTACCAACATAGTTCCCTGGACATGTTTGGACATCACATTGGAAAAGAAGGCTGAGAGAATATCAAAAGCATTTACTAGCATTGAGATTGTCTTTGTACTACATTTCCAAGTTGGAGGTGTTTTAAATTCCTAGAATCTTTGCTTATTTAAATAGATTTCAATTAATTATCTGTTAGAGTACATTTGTTTTAAGGTAGTAGAACTCATTGTTATTTCGATACGCATGTAAGAATATTCCTTTGAAGATTTATTCTCAGCTCATCCTTGTGGATTTATCTAGGAATATTTTGAAGGAAGTTCTGGAAAATTAAGTTCTTGGCATTGTTATTAGATTACATTAGCATATGAAAAAAGCTTATATTGAAAGTTACTTACTTACCTATCTTTGTGGATCTGCATAGGAAGTAGTTGGAAGAGGCTTATGTGTTTATGCCTTTGTCAATTTATTTCTTAATATTAGAAAGATTCGGTGGATCCAATTGTTTTATTGGGGAAGCTTCAGGGGAAGAAAAAGCTTCTCAGTATCTTTTCAATCTTCCCATGATTATGAGTTAGAGTGAGAGGAAATGAAATAAATACAATTACAATTTCATTTGGTCTTTATTGGGTGAACTTGTAGAAGAATAGAGAACTTGGCGCTATCTCTCCGGATGAAATGGGTGACAGATTCATTTTGCTCCCATCTAATATGTAGGAAATCCCTAATCCCCATATTCAACAACTTGTTCATGTCAAATGATTTGATGAACTCGGAAACAAGTTGTTTAAAGGAATGTATAGAAGCTTCGAATACGGTAATACCAATCCAATGTGATTCCTTCGAGAGTCTTTGGAAATATCTTAACCACTACAACATCCCAAGGAAGAAACTCCCTGATAGCAGTAGCATAGGCCTTGATATGAGTATTCAGGTCACCTTCTCCCTTAAATTTTGGAAGATCTGACAATGGGCGTGGAAGCATGACACCACATATGGTGAAGTCAAGAGACTCCTTTGAGTAATCAGCGTATGTACCCATTTCGTAAGATTCCATCATTTAAGATCCTTGATAAGGAGGTGGAGGAGGAGGAGTTGGATAAGCTGCACTATAAGCATTGACGGGAACGTATGGGGTCCCTTGATATGGCATGTATGGAGTAGGAATGGTGTATGGGTCCATTTGTGGGGATTTTGAATACATATGCATGTAAGGTGGGATAGTACCCGGATATGGACTAACGGGCGTAAAACCGTGGAATGTCACATTACCTATTGTGGCGGCATTCAAGAACGCACTTCTCGACAAGTCCTTGTGTATGATAAGCTTGAGAAGGATGAGGAACCATCCCTAGGGTGTCGACCTTGTGAGAAGATCACCTAGATTTGAATGATCTAGATAACCTTTTTGTACATGATATTATGTGGTTTCTCATTGAAAGGGACGTATCCTTTGTTTTCAACCGGATGCCCCATGTTCTTCCCTCTGCATGCATTAGTTGTGGAGTCTCGGGCACTTTATAGTTCTCTGATCCTCCATACTAAAGTAGAAATGAGATTGTTGGGAGAGGATTGAGTTCCTTGTTGGGGCGTAGGGTTTGATTGAGCAGGCTCATGATACCCTATTATGAATTGTTCAGGGTTATAATTTTTTTCTTCCTTAGAACTAAGAATATTGGGATAGGTATTTGAAATCTCGGAGGTTGTGGCATTCATTCTATCTAAAAACCCATCTATTTGATGAAGAGGATTAGTGTCCATGCAAATAGATCATCCTCTATTGATTGCATGGAAATGTAAGGTCTCGATAGGACCCTATGGTAAGAACCTGTTCCATTTGTGATAACAACATGGTTTACATTGCGTTGAATGTATTGCATGTCTAAAAGTTGATCAAACTCCTCCATCCTTATATAGCTAATGGGGTTTGAAGTATAACTAGGGAGGTTTGGACGTTGCTTGTGTAATTGTCACCCCCACCTTGCAAGAGAAGGGGATTGTTGTGATTGCACGTTGGTGTAATATCTATCGAGCCAAATGGCCCACCAAAATCTCTTCTAGAAATACTTCAAAATGTATAAAATACATACCAAAATAGGGGAAGAAATGGAAAGATGAGGTAATAGCAATGAAAGAAAGGAAATAAGAAGGAATTAATCTTTCATGTTTGGTTCACCAATTTGTACGGATGAAAATTGACATGAAACTTCCATGAATAACACTCGACCCCGAGGTCATTCTAGAGCAGCCGATGTTGAATGTGTTTGGATAATTATAGGAGGATCGGTGACTAAGATTTGGTAGTATGATCTCCTGGTAGTTGAGTTGGAAAAGGGGAGATTTAGAGGCTATGAATGGGTAACATAAATTCCCTATGGTTTGTTTGCCTAACTTGGATTTAAGTGTTGATCTAGTTTAAAGTGTCCAAATCAACCAAGTTGAACCTAAAAATCTATACTACTTTGCTGAAAGGAAATTAATCTAAAAAAATCACAAAACTGAAATATTACAATCACAAACACCAATTTTCCTCTATTCTAAGTAATTGAAATATTTCTACACTAAAACTAAACAAGAAAAATATCTCGGTGTGGTTATCAACCCATGTCTTTGAGTGTATTGAAACTAAACTAAATTAAAACAATAAATTTTCCAAGTGATTTATGATATGTAGACAACCTCCTACAAATATTCTCTCCTTCAGATCCACATGGATAGGAAGAAGGGGATCCGTCACTGGGGGTTGCTATGAAAGATTCAAACCCTCTTGGAAATTAACTAATTACTTGCAAATGAATTGATTTATACTCTATTTGATATGATGTAACAATGATAAATTGTAAGAATGAAGGAAATAAAAAAACAAATCCAACCTGGAATTCACATAATAGAGGTAAATCTAGCCATGTGTAGTAATTTTTCCCCTCAGTTTGTCCTTTCTTTCTCTTGTGTCCATATGAGTCCAAGGGATTGGGAATGCAAGAACAGCAACAAGAGGATGGCGCTTGAGCAATGGTAGCTTGAAGGCAGTCTAGATGCAATGCAGGTAGAAGAGAGATAGCACAAGAGATTAGAGCTTGGCTATGCAATTCCTAGCAAGATCGTAGCAACAATACAATGCAAGATACACAAAAATTCTCTCGGCCCTTTTCCTTGAAACAAGAATTGACTATATAGGAATAGAGGATGGGAGGTACCTTCATGCACAAGGCAAGAAGGAGTATTTCTAACCAATTAAATCTATTTAAGAACAGAATGAGGAAGGAGAACCAAGGAAACAAAGTTAATTTTAGACAATTTGGCTCACAGATGCATGTAAAAAGTGAAATTAAGTGAACCGTCTCATGTTAAAATTTGCGTGAAGAATCTGGAAAGTGGGCAAAACCTCCGCCCTATGTAGGGCAGTAGTCATGGCACTAAAGGCCAAAATATGTGCAAAAAGAGGCAAGAAGCTAGAAAAAGTGAAGGTAGGCTAAGTAAAGAGGTCTAGGCGACAAATATACACTTGTGAAAGGAAATTGGAGCTCAAAACCTTCTTAAAAGGATCAAAATTATCATTACGGACTTTTGTAACCATTTTATGACAATGTAGTACATGTAATTTTGGGTGCGTACATATTTCCCCCTTAGAGAATCATATTAGACATGAAAAGGTGTAAAATGTAGAGTCTGAGTATGGTGTTCCCGAAATGGGGAGTTAGAAGCTATACCTGACATGCCCATGTGTCCAAATTTCACCGTCCAAACTCCCGCTACGAAAATGAAACGAAGAATCAAGTGCAAATAGATAAAATATCAAAAATAAACACTAAATTAAAACAACAAGAGGACTTACCATCTGTGTGGGGATGTAGAAATATACCTATGCCAATGCCTCCAACCATGTGAACACATGCACTCAAAACAAAGTTATAACAACACACACACACACACACACACACACACACACACACACACACATCTAAATAAAATCACTTTCAAATTTATTTGTGCATACCGACTTGGTGATTTTTGAGCTCTGCCCCACTACAGTGACCATTTGTTTTTTCATTTTTGAGTATGGTTGAATTGGAATGGATTTGGGAATGGTATTTTGCATTAGGCTTTTCCTTCATTGTTTGAATACTTTTGAGAAGAACTCCTAAGAATTTCTTGATTAGAGTGGTCATAAGGGGCCTCAAAGAGGAAGATAGTCGAGTGTATTTATTGTTTAGTCTCCATTTTGTGAGGCATATATGACGTTTTGATATTTCTTTCTCATTGTGAGTATTTTGACCGCACCTAATGTGCGATGGCATTGTACAAAACTATGACACACCATGATATGTACATACATATCTTTTTGGCTCGATTATTCCTTGGATAGAGTTGGCTTACATTGATGATTTGATTCACGTGTGTAATCTAATGCTTTTCTATGCTTTTCAAAATGCATGCAATGGACATGAATGCTATCGAATGATTTATTTTTCTTTTTCTTTTGCTTTGTAATTCGATAAATGATAATGCAATCACATTGTGATGTTGAAATTTAGTTTCTCTAAGTAACTTTTGGTACTTAGTATTGTTTTGGTAAAATGTGAAAGAGTGATATGATAGGAGAATGAACTTGCCCCGCTCCTAACTCCACGCAACCAAAGTAAGATGCGGGGCTCAACACCAAGATCTAGAAGGTGAAAAAGTTATAGAAATTTTTCGAATGGTAATGATGAGAGAAAGAAAAGGATTTGGAAAGACCAAATTTAGACACTACAACCTCACTCCACTCAAGTTTTCTTCATAGTTGAAATTTTGAATTGCTTTCCAGTTTATCTAGAGTTAGATCCGTAGATGGCCACTTGGTTGACAAAATCTGGTTTTGAGGTTTTAAAATCTTTTGAATTTTTGGACATCTAACGCACTTTTCTTTTGACTTATGATTTCACAACATTTGAGTGAATTATTTGTAACTTTCAAGTTTATCACAGAGACCCCCTACACCTTGCCCCATGCTACCAGTAGGAAGCATGGGCTTATCACCATGGACAAAGAATAGGTGAGTAAGGGAATTTATCTCCTTTCCCAACCCTACATCACCAATAAGAGACGTAGGCTCAACACCAAAGGTTGGTAGGGCAAGGAAATGTGTTAAATAAATTTTTTTGTGGGTTTGCATTTGAATTATTCATCTAGTTAATATGTCTAGTATGTTCTTGTTTCCAAAGATATTTTTATGGGATAGATGTGACACCATGAAGCTTCTAGAAGAGACTATAGGAAAAGACACCTAAGCTAGAAAGAGACTATAAGTATAACTAAGTATGCGGGCCTTGGTATGATCATAGTCAAAAATTTGTCTTATCCTACTTGAACTAATGAATTAATTTGAAACCAATTGATGATACCATGAAAATTTGGAGAGACATGATTTGAATGTTTTACCAATGTTTTTAAAAGTTTTTAGTGATTGCTATAAGAATAAGTCCCTCAATCAAAAATTTTATGAAATGAATTGGTAGATGAAATTGCAATGCGAGATGCGGTAATGTACATGAAAAAGGTAGGTGAACCTACATGTCATGATGTCTAAGGTGAAGAAAGTTGATGAATATTGAATTCTTCACCCCTAAAAGTACACATCGGAGAACCATTATCCTCAAAATTTCCATTCTCTTGACAAGGGCCTACCATTCTGGGTTTAAACTTACAACCCTTGCTCATAAGTGTACATGTCCAATCATTAAAATAATTTTTCTGAAAGAGGAATTCATACTCCTATTTGTCACATTATTGAGGCATGGTGTGTGGATGAGCATGACTATGTTGCTCGAACTTGTTTCCTATATGGAGCATTGTGTTTATTTGTGACTCTTCTTTGAATGATGAGGAATTTCCCCATGGATATGGAAAGCTTAGTTTTAGATGTACATGGGTTCAAATGGGGTTTAGAATAGAAAAACCTAGACCTCCCTTCTTCATTTGTTAGTTCTATCATATTTACACCTAGACACTCGGGTCATCGGAGGAAGAGATGTTAAACAGAGAAGACTACCCATTCCCGTGGTTCAAATGGGAGGAAGACAAAAACTTCACTCTCTAAGAGTTTCATAATTCCCACCGTGGTTTTAGTGGACACTTTGTTTCCACAAATATTGATTTACCCTTATCTGTTTTTGCCACCTCAAATGTTTTTGGGTCGGTGACTTCAACCTTTGGAATTTCCAGGTGATTGGGACTAACTTCTTTGTTGGAGGTGGTTTGTTCAATTGATTCGCAGGAAGTTCATACTCCGCATGGAATCCCTTCTTCATATTGAGGTTTTATAAGCATATATCAAAGGTCTTATGATCCCCTTGAGTGATGAAGACCTTCCCAAAATGGAGGAATCTAATCTCCTAGAACATGGTAGAAGGGATAGCCTTCATTCGATGAATTCGGGTCTCCCGATGATCATGTTATAACTTGTTTCCACATCAATAATGTAAAACTCTATCAAGATGGTTTTGGACCAAGTGTGATTTGGAAGAAATATGGTTCCGATAGAGGTCTCCTTAAGACTTTCATACCTGCATAACATGTTTCTTATAGAGGAGCAATTTGTTTCTCCATATCCCAACTTTTGCAAGAAAGAGAAGGGAACCACATTTACAAAGCAGCCTGCATCGTCAATCATGGCTCTCTTAATGCAATTGTTATAAACATAGACTTGTAAAAATAAAGCATGATCATCTCTTCATGCAATTTTAGTGTTAGATGGCATCTTGTCTATATTGAAAACAAACCCAATATCCCTATCATTCTATCCCGGAGGATGTATGTCAAAGTCAATATGATTTATTTGAGTGCTAGGAGGTGGATTAACATGGATTAGATGACCAAGAACTAGTGCATTGAGCAACGCGTAAAGCATGTGCAGGTGAATTCTTTAGCAAATCTAGAAACGAAATGTGAGAAAAGGTCTTGTTCAAATCCGATATCAAATTGTAGGCTCCTACTTTGGTTTTTGTGATTGTAGGAGCGGGTAAGGGTTGTGAAACATACTCCATCCGAGTTGTTGCATTAATTTACTCGAACAAATTCTAGCTTGACTAATCCCAAGATTTTTGTGTTATCATTTGAACCAAGGTTAGGAGTGACCCAAGAGTTATTGGAAGTTGAGGCTTCATGGTCATTTTTCCTATAGGAATTCCTTTGTTTGTGTTTTGTGGATTCACCTTGAAATTTTTAGGATGTGTAGGGAGCGGATCTCAAAATATGCTCACATTAGCATTCTGAGGAGCTACAAGTCTTATATAATCAGATTCCGAGTTTGTTTCATGATTTTCTAGGAACATGCCTACAAAGAGTTTCCTTTGGTTTTTGGGAAGTCTTTGCAGAAACTTGTTGCAATCGTGGAAAGTCCTATCGTCATGACCTCAAACCTTATGGAAACCACAATACAAATTAGGGTCGTAATCTCCGGCCTTTGATAAGCATCTTATTGTTGTTGATTATAACCTCGGTTGTAATTTTTAAATTGATTATTATAACCATGATTTTTGCCCCCTTGCGTAGTTTTGATATTGGTTTAGGCCTTGGGTCTGATTTTGCTTTTGAGAGGGATGGTTTATATCAACAATTTTCATAGAAGAAACAGTGTTAGGGCCTCTTTGATTGCCCGAGTTGTTGTTATTGTTATTTTTATTATTATTTAGAAAACCAACGTTTTTGACTTGATCAATATTCATGGTAGCACCATGATTGCAATTCACACCCTTAGGTCCCTAGTTATTGGCACCATTGTTTTGATAATTTGCATTACTTTGATTTGGGGATACCGATTTCCCATTAGGACCATAGATATTACACCCACTATCTATAGTGGCTTGGTAAATCTGAAGCACACCTTCCAAAACATCCTCATAACTACAAAAAGGAAAATTTTGGACCTCTTCCTTAATCTCTTGATTGAGCAAGTGAAGGAAAAGATCACAAAGTTTCATCCAATCCATATTAGGTGTACTTATATAAGAATAGAGAACTTGGGGCCATCTCTGGATGAAATGGGTGACAGATTCATTTTAATCCCGTATAATATCCAGGAACTCCCTAATCCCTGTATGCAACAACTTGTTCATGTCAAATGCTTTGATGAACTCGGAAACAAGTTGTTTAAAGGAATGTATAGAAGCTTCCAAAATATGGTAATACCAATCCAATGTGATTCCTTCGAGAGTCTTTGGAAAGATCTTAGCCACTACAACATCCCAAGGAAGCAACTCCCTAATAGTAGTAGTGTAGGCCTTGATATGAGCATTCGGGTCTCCTTCTCCCTTAAATTTTGGAAGATTTGACAATGGGTGTGGAAGCATGACACCATGTATGGTGAAGTCAAGAGGCTCTTTTAAGTACTTAGCATATGTACCCATTGCATAAGATTCCACCATTTAAGATCCTTGATAAGGAGGTGGAGGAGAAGGAGTTGGATAAGATGCACTATAAGCATTGATGGGAACATATGGGGTCCCTTGATATGACATGTAGGGAGTAGGAATGGTGTATGGGTCCATTTGGGGGGATTTTGAATACATATGCATGTAAGGTGGGATAATACTAGTATATGGTAGCGGGCGTATACCAAGGAACATCACATTGCCTATTGTGGCAGCATTCAAGAACACACTTCGCCACCCTTACCTAGGATAAGCTTGAGAAGGATGATGACCCATCCTAGTGTGTCTAACCCCGTGAGAAGGTCACTTGGATTTTCATACGCATGTAAGAATATTCCTTTGAAGATTTATTCTCAACTCATCCTTGTGGATTTATCTAGGAAGATTTCAAAGGAAGTTCATGTGTACATAATTTGTTAATCTTCCACAATTAATTTACCTATATAAGTTTTGTTAGTGCATAATCACAGCACCCCCAAATGCACTCTAAAATATTTGCTTTTCTAAGGCAAACTCATTTGGTGTGATTGCATAACATTGACCTTTCCCCAAGGTGTGGGACCTTGCAAAATGGGAAAGCTCTCCAGTTGATGGCTAGTTCCTTATTCCTCTATTTAGGTTTATACGTAGAAACTTGCAGAGAGGTCTATTCTTAATCCTAATCTAAAATTTACCAAGGAGACCGGATAGAAGGAATACAAAAATTTAAAACAAAGCTAAAATGTGAGGTGATGCACCAAAGGAATGATAAACAATTATTTTGCTAATAGACACAAACCAAAAATGCATACAATAAGCAAGCACAGATAGCCAAATATATAATGGGAGACTAGATAAAAGAAAAAGAGACAAGAGAGGATCTAAAATCGATCATAGATGGGTTTTATTGCTCTGTAGATTGATCTGATCCATTACAAAGTAGCGAAGAGGTAGAAACGTAATGAAATTTTTGATGGAACCCCACAAATACCTTTGCTAAGAGGAGAAGGGATCCTACAAAACACGGAATGTCTAACCCTTTACAATGAATCTTGCCCCCGTATTTATAGATTCAACCTAAAAGAAGAAAAGAGAGAGAAGCAGAAAGCGGGTTAAAGGTCAACCACCACATGTTAATGCCTCGATAAAATATCTCCCAAATCCATCTTTCTTGCATCGATCCTTGGTTTGGTGCCTTGAAGGAAGAGGAAACAATGAAACAAATCAAATCTGATCCGGTTGTCGAGGCAATAAGATCTGCGGTGAAATCCACGAAGATGTTTCCTCTATTTTCTTCACCTAACCTCCTCAAAATTAAAGTTTTAGATCTTCATGGCATGGGTGAGGCCGAGATATTTCCAACGGCATCAGATTTGCAATATTTCGAGCCCTGATTCGAAATATATGCCCCTTCAAAGTTTGTATCGTCCATACAAGAGGGTGGGAAAACAACTTGAAAATGGGTCCCCTTTTGATGTGGGACACGTGGTAGCCAGATTGGAACAAAATCGGGCCTACAGTGCCTGTAATTTATCTTTTCCCTTTCCTTCGATTCCTTGCTTGGCTTTGACTCGTGCTCAAATGCTGACTTTTTCCTTAGGTGGAATTGTGATTGATCCAATATTTGGTATGGGGTGAAATATGGATAGCAATTTGGTGAATCACGGGGTATATTCTGGTAGATGAAAAGACCAATTACCTTGTCATATCGATTGGGCATGGAGTTGAGAAAGACGATCTCAGTATTGATTTTTCCTCGATTCATGAGCCCAATTGCTTGCACTCTCAATTTTCATAAGAAATCTCGAAATGAAGGTTTTTGAGAGTAGAAAATTGTTTTAACCTGGGTTTCATCTATCTTTCTGAATGGACTACATAAGAGCCACAAAACAACACCACACTATATAAAAATTGAAATCATACATGCTCCAAATGGAACATGAAGAGCATGCAAAGTACTTAGGAGAAAATTAATCTACACTACAACAAGACAATGTTCATAAGCACTTAGAGGAAACAAAAACTAAACTAATATGTATAGGGTGAGAAATCCCCTTTTAGTAGCGATGATTAAGATAGATCCCATTTACCGGAATCTATAACTCTTCACCCTCTAATGTAAATGATTAGAAATCATCGCTAATTTTACATCTTGTGATCATATAGGGGCCACCCCAGATGGTACCAAATTTGGAATGCCTTCCTAGTTTCATTCGATCTACATCCCATTTCAAAACCAAGTGTCCTTCCCGGAAGGTCTTTCCTTTTCCTTCTTGTCAAAGCATTTCTTGGTGGCCCCGATTCTTCTCTATTACTTAGAGAGCATGCTCTCTAGTTTCTTCTAATTCTATTAGCTCCACATACCTAGCCTCCATTGGTCCAAATTCAGACATCTCTAGTTGCTTCACGAGCTCCAATGCTGGCAACTCAAGTGATATAGCAACATTGCCTCTTTCTCATAGACAAGCTTGAATGGAGAGATGCCTGTAGATCTCTTGGGCATTATTCTATCATCCCATAAGGATGTTTTGAGCTTTGTATGTTAGGTCCTCTGATTCTCATCAAGAGTTCTTCTAATGATCTTTAGCAGGTTTTTGTTTGTGGACTCAGCTAGCCATTACCTTGAGGGTAATAGTTTGATGAAGTACTCAAATAAGTCTCATTCTTAACAGCCCATCCTGTGATTTTAGAACCTATGAATGCTAATGCATTATCTGATATGATGGTGGCTGGCACTCCAAATCTAGTCACTATCCCTTCATAGAAATCTAGGATACTAGACTCATTTGCTTCCTTGAGTGCCACTACCTTGGTCCATTTGGTAAAATAATCTGTCACTGTCAGGATCCATTTGTGACCTTGGCTTGAGTTTGGATTGATGACTCCAATGAAGTCCAATCCCCATTGTATGAAAGGTTAGTTGATTGATATTGGGTGTAATGGAAGTGTTGTTAGCCTTTCCTTTCCTTTGAAGAATGCACAATTCTTGCACCTTTTGATCCATGTGTAGCAGTCACTAAACACTCTGGGCTAATAATATCCTATTTTTATGATTTTGAGTGCTATCACTCTTGGAGCAAAATGGCCTCCAACTGCTTCAACATGGAATTCTCACAAAGCACTCTCTCCGCCTTTGATCTATCTCAATGCATCTTAGCAGAATGCCATTGATGTCTCTTTTGAACAAGACACCATCGATAAGAACATATGGGATGGCCTGTAACCTGAAATGTCTCCTTTTTTCTTTACCCATCCCATGAGGACACAAGCCTATTTGAAGGAAGTGCACCATGTATTGGGTCCAACAAGGAGTAGGTACATCATCTCTCCCTTCTTCTTGATCATCTTGTAGAGCAAGAATAACCTCTTGTTGACATGAGGCTAGTACACAACCCCTTCCCACGAACCAGCTTGGTGACCTTGATCTCAATGTCATATTCTATGACATGGGTGATCTATCATGTGCACTTTTCATTCAGGTCCTTGCTGAGAAGGAATTATTTAACTCCCACATGGGAGACCAATAGTTAGATTTTGTTGTTTGAAACCAAATGCTTAAAATTATTCAATCCTATGATTACCACTAGGACCTGCTTCTCAATGAAGGAGTACCTCACCTCATAATCTTCCAGACTCTAGTGAAGAAGGCAATTGGCTATTCTGTACTTTCTTTGTTCTACTGCACCAAGATTGCAAAAATTGTGTCGCTACCACCAAAGGCATACAATATGAAGTCTTTGGAAAAATATGGGTTCACAAGAGTTGGGGCTCATGATATGGCTTCTTTGATAGCCTCAAAACTTTCTTTTCCTTCACTTTCCACCTGAATGTTAAGCTCTTCTTCAAAATCAACGTTATTGGCATAACAAGGGCAACAAAGTTTGGAACAAACCTGCGGACAAAATTGATTTTTCCCAAGAAGATTTGAAGAGCCTTCTTGTGACTTGGCAATGGTAGTGCTTTTATTGCTTCAACTCTCTCTGGGTCAATTTCTAGACCCTCCTTAGACACAATATGGCCTAAAAGCCTACCCTCATGGGCCAAGAATATGCATTTTTTAGGGTTCAAAGATACCCCAAATCTCTTGCATCTTTAAAACACTTGCCTTAGGTGAAAAAGGTGGTGCATTGCGTCTTTGGAGAACACAATGATGTCATCTAGATAGATCAGCACTATTTTGTTGATTAGCCCTTTGAATGCCATATCCATGGCTCTTTGGAAAGTAGCCCCAACATTAGACAGTCCAAATGGAATTTTTTTGTATGCATAGGTGCCCCATTTGGTGGTGAAAGCAGTTTTGAATTGATCATCTTCTTTCACCATGATCTGGTTGTACCTTGAGTAGCCATCTAGGAGGGAGAACCTTTCTAACCCAGACACTACTTGCAAGATCTGCTCCATTAAAGGGAGTGGGTAGTGGTCTTTGAGGGAGGCTCTGTTCAAATCCCTGAAGTCAACACATAACCTGATTTCTCCATTTTTATTCCTGACTGGGACCAGATTTGTAACCCAGCTTGAGTGTTTGATTGGAAATATGATGCTTTCCTCTATCAACTTGTTCAACTCCTTCATCAGAGGCTCTATATGTGGGTTGACTAGTCTTTTCTTCTGCTTGATGGGCTAAGTAACTGGATCTAGTTCTATTGTGTGTTGTGCTAGCTTTGGATTGAACCCTCTTAGGTCTTCATAACTCCAAGCAAACACATTAGGAAATTCTTGGAAAAGTTGTATGAATTCATACCTTTCTTACTTGGTGGCCACCTTACCAATTTGAAGTGTTTTATCTTCTCCAACTAGGATTGACTCTGAATATTCTCCTTTGATCTACATGTTAGCCTTCTCCTTTCTGAACTGATCATCAGGATTGAAAATATATTCCAGTGTCACTAAGCCTTTAGGAAGCTTGTTTGTATGTAACTGTACTATCTGATTCCCGTCGCTTTGCTACTTTAGTCTTCTCTAGTTTATAGCTGAGAATTCAACTTCTTCTTGTAGAAAGTTAATGATCTGTTGATCATTCTCAAACACCTGCCAACATGTATTATTATCTGGCACTGCTGGCCTCATAACCACATGGATATTTCATTGTTCTCTATCTCTTTTGATGCTGTCAACCACATCAAACGTTGCCCCGACTAGTGCGAGTTTGTCAGTAGCTTCATTATCTTTCCTAGGTATGGACACAATAGTGAAGGCCTTAAAATCCTCCATGAGATCCCATACCCTACTCTTGTAGTTCTTGAGTAAGTCATTTTTGACAGCATTTATTCCTCTGACCTAATTGGCAACCAGTTCACTGTCACCGAATACTTGCAAGTTCTTGATTCCTAGCTTCCTTGCCCAATGAAGACCTTGGACTAAAGCCTCATATTCAACAGTGTTATTTGAGCAAGAAAACTAGAATATGAAGGCTGAATAATATCTCATACCTCAGGGGACATAATCATGGCTCCTCCTCCAGCTCCTTGTCTACTCTTTGAGCCATCAAAGAAAAATTTCCATACCTCATTGTCATCCTTGTATTCTAGCTTGATTAGGTCAGGAAGAGGCTGATTCTCTTCATGTAGATAGTAGACACCCAATTCAGATTCCTCCATCTCCTTATAGGGGTCAAAAGCATGTTTTTTGTTGGCCCACTCATCTAGGGTCAAGTCTGGGATACATCCCACCTTGGTATCTATTTCATTAGTGTTTAGGAGGTCTTCTTGATCAAAAGCTGAGTAGTTGGCATTGATTGGGCTAGGCACATAGGATTCAATATGATAATCAATAATAGGTTCATATCTAATTGTGTCCTTTTCTCCATAGCTTGTTCTAAAGAGCATATGTGACCAATCAATAGATAGGTAGCCTCCAATTTTGGCAATGAAGTCCCTAGATAAACACAAGGCAAAATGTGGTGGCAAGTCTATGATTGACATGTTTTGCAAAACAGTCACATTAGGGAAGTGTGTAGAGTGAGACTCAGACCCTTGATGATTCCCATAGTAGTCACTGTTGTCCCATCTAATTGGACTACTCCTCTAAGGATGACCTCATATTGGAGACCCAACCGATTAGCTATTTTTGGGTATCAAAGAACTACGCCCCGAGAATCGATCATACAATTGTCCAATTTGTCTCCAATAATTAATGAGACATAGAAGGGAGGAGGTCTCGGGATTTTACCTTTTTGTTCTCCATGGTTTCTCCTGGTTGAACCACATTAGCAAGCACTCTCTCTTGCTGGTTAGGGGGATGATTTGAACTTGACCAATTCTACATGGCAGTCTGTAATAGATCCCTCTACCCTAGAATGGCTAGTGACTCCCATAGTGAAATGTTCACACTTTTCCTTTTCATCTGCTTTCAATAATATCGAACAAGCTATATTTTTGCTTCCCCTTCCCAAACACATTTCTTTCTTGCACATGGGTTGTTACAACCGTACTGACTAGGTTTGGAAGGTGGTCTAGATTGGTTCAACATGTTGGGAGTTACACTGGAACACCAAGACCTTGTGGAGTAATGGAAGGTTGAGGGTCACCTGAGTTCAGTGGTTGGCCCTCTCTAATACTTCTCTTTTTGGACCATGTATTAGTAGCTACACTTTGAGAAGGGAACTAATTCATCCCACAAAAGTCTTCAGCCTACCAATTTACTAGCATAGTTTCTCCTAAAGGTCCACCTTGTTCAGCTCTTTGCTGTTGATCTCCCTCTTGGATAGGTTCTTGTGGCACCATACTAGTTTGCACCATCAAGGCCTAATTTAGAGCACCATTAAAGCATGTTGATTGGTTATGTGGCTGATCGCATGGAAAACACCAATCATATTCTTGTGCCATATTGTTCTATGTTGGGACCAATGCTCTTGATGTTGAAGCTATGTTAGGATCATACGGCCTGAAAGGTCTAACAGCTTGGGGTTGTCCTTGGTTTTGGATCTAATTCACAGTCTGAGGTGGTGGCCTATTGTGTTGATACTGGGTCTAGCTTGATATTGAGCCTAGGGCTGGTATGGCCTAGAACTCTGAGCTTGTTGTCTTTTAATGGTCACTAGCTCATTCCCAAAGTTTTGAAGTTGCTTCATCACTTCCTGAAGATCTTTAGAGGTATTAGATGATGAAGTAGAAGCTTCAACTGAGCTTTGACTCTTGGGGGTGGGTATAGGAGCTAATGTAGGTGCTTGACTAGTATCTGGGCTTCCTAACTCAGGGTACAGAGGCATAGATGGCCTAAGAGCAATTTTTCCAGCTTGAATCAAATGGTTCTCATCCCCTATGGAGAGGTTATAGGTTATAGGTAATGTAGTGCCCCCCATTGAATGAATCATCATAGAAATATCAAAATTTAAAGCCCTAAGAAAGTATAAGAAGGAACCTTCATTAGTGGGATTTATTGTTGTTGGAATCCTATCCCGGGTTTGCTACTCGGTACGGGGGATCTCTTGATTGTTATTAGTTGATCTAACAAATACAAGTTATCACCTTTTTCCCCAAACTGATTGTGAAGAGCCGTGCACAACTGGTTCCAGTTCTGGATAGATCCTGCTTCAAGACTCTTGAACCATTGTGAAGCTTTCCCTTTGAATGAAGAGGTGAGCAGCTTGAATGCAATGTCCATCTCATGGATCTCGTGGATTATACAGACATTTGCAATATCTTGGACATGGTCACCAGGAGAAGTTTGATTTTACCTAGTGAAATATGGGATGCTCTTTAATGTTGTAATCGAACTAGGTTTTGTGCATTCAAGGTGAGTGGACTACTTCTAGTGAAGTTGACATATGGATTTGGTTGTGCCATTTTGATTGACCTAAGAATCCTTGCAAACTGAAATAAAGTCCTTACAGGTGGAGGTGTTGACAAGGTTCTACTTAGTGGAGATGGAGACCTCTGAACTCTTGTTCCTCTCCTTTATTTACTTGGGAATAGATGCAAGTATTCAAATATACCTTCTTTCCTTGCTCTAGACCAGATTTTTCTCATGAATCCCCCAAGTTTGGGCTGCTGAAACCAGTAGATTTGTTTCTTTTGGAGTCACCATATGTGCAATTTTAAGGCTTCTTAAAAGCCAAAATCACAGCAAGTGTACATCAATCCTTACTATAATAAGATGGAGACTTCTTAGTCCCACCGGGTGTGCCACAACTGTTAGTGCAGAATCACAACACCCCCAAATGAGCTCTAAAAGATTTGTTTTTCTAAGGTAGACTCATTTGGTGTGATTTCATAACATTGAACTTTCCCTAACGTGTGGGACCTTGCAAAATGGGAAAGGTCTTTAGACTAAAGGATGGTTCCTTATTCCTCTATTTAGGTGCATATGTAGAAACTTGCATAGGGTCTATTCTTAATCCTAATCTAAACTTTACCAAGGAGATCGGGATAGAAGGAATACAAAATTTTAAAACAAAGCTAAACTACAAGGTGATGCACCAAAGGAATGATGAACACTTATTTTGATAATAGACACAAACCAAAAAATGCATACAATAAGTAAGCAAAGATAGTTGGATATATAATGGGAGACCAAATGAAAGCAAAAGAGACAAGAGAGGATCTAAAATCGATCACAGATGTGTTTTATTGCTCTGTAGATTGATACAGTCCATTACAAAGTAGCCAAGAGGTAGAAACGTAATGTAATTTTTGATGGAAGGCTTGAACCCCACAAATCCCTTTGCTAAGAGGAGAAGGGATCCTACAAAACAAAGAATGTCCAACCCTTTATAATGAATCCTACCCCCATATTTATAGATTCAACCTAAAAGAAGAAAATAGATAGAAGCGGAAAAGTAGGTTGAAGCTTCCCTTTGCTATTAATTCCTCACGATAAAATCTCTCCCCAAATCCATCTTTACTACATCAATCCTTGGTTTGGCACCTTGAAGGAAGAGGAAATGGTGAAACAGATCAAATCTAATCTGGTTGTTGAGGCAAGAAGATCCTGTATTGAAATCCTGAAGACGTTTCCTCTATTTTTCTTCACCTAACCTCCTCAAAATTAAAGTTTCAAACCTCCATGGCATGGGTGAGGCTGAGATCTTTCCAACGACATCAGATTTGTAATATTTTGAGCCCTGAGTCAAAATATATGCCCCTTCAAAGTTTGTATCGGGTCCATATAGGAGGGCGGGAAAACAACTTGAAAATGGGTCTCATTTTGATGTGGGACACGTGGCAGCTAGATTGGAACAAAATTGGGCCTACGAGTCCACAATTTATCTTTTTCTCTTTCCTCTGATTCCCGAAACTTGGCTTTGTCTCGAGCCCAAATGCTAAATTTTTCGTCGGAAGAGTTGTGGTTGATCCAATATTTGTACGAGGCAAAATATGGATAACAAGTTCTTGGCATTTGTTATTAGATTATGTTAGCATATAAAAAAAGCTTATATTGAAAGTTGCTTCGTTACCTATCTTTGTGGATCTTCATGGGAAGTTAGTTGCAAGAGGCTTATGTGTTTGTGCCTTTGTCAATTTATTTCTTAATATTAAAAAGATTCAAAGGATCCAATTGTTTTACAAGGGGAAGCTTCGGGGGAAGAAAAATCTTCTTAGAATATTTTCAATCTTCCTATGATTATGAGGTAGAGTGAGAGGAAGTGAAATACATACAATTACAATTTCATTTTTTCCATATTGGGTGAAATTGTAGAAGAATAGAGAACTTGGGGCCATCTTTGGATGAAATGGGTGACATATTCATTTTGCTCCCATCTAATATGCAGAAACTCCTAATCCCCATACTCAACAACTTGTTCATGTCAAATGCTTTGATGAACTCGATACAAACTATTTAAAGGAATGTATAGAAGCTTCTAGAATACGGTAATACCAATCTAATGCAATTCCTTCGAGAGTCTTTAGAAATATCTTAGCCACTAGAACATCCCAAGGAAGCAACTCCTTAATAACAGAGCATAGACCTTGATATGAGTATTCATGTCCCCTTCTCCCTTAAATTTTGGAAGATCGACAATTGGCGTCGAAGCATGACACCACATATGGTGAAGTCGAGATACTCCTTTAAGTACTCATCGTATGTACCCATTGCATAAGATTCCATCATTTAAGATCCTTGATAAGGAGGTGGAGGAGGAGGAGTTGGATAAGCTGCACTATAAGCATTGAAGGGAACGTCTGGGGTCCCTTGATATGGCATGTAGGGAGCATGAATGGCGTATGGGTCCATTTGGGGGGATTTTTCATACATATGCATGTAAGGTGGGATAGTACCCGGATATGGACTAATGAGCATAAAACTAGGGAACGTCGCATTGCCTATTGTGGTGGCATTCAAGAACTTACTTTCGATAAGCCCTTGCATAGGATAAGCTTGAGAAGGATGAGGAACCATCCCTAGTGTATCTAACCCTGTGAGAAGATCACCTGGATTTGAATGATCCGATAACCTTGTTGTACATGATATTATGTTGGTTTCTCATTGGAAGGGACGTATCCTTTGTTTTCAATTGGATGCCCCATGCTATTCCTATTGCATGTGTTGGTTGTGGAGTTTGGGCACTTTATAGTTCTCTAATCCTCCCTACTAAAGTAAAAATGAGATCATTTGGAGAGGATTTAGTTCCTTGTTGGGGTGCCTATGGCGTAGGGTTTGATTGAGTAGGCTCATGATACCTGTTATGAATTTTCAGGTGTTATAATTTTTATCTTGCTTAGAACTAAGAATCTTGGGATAGGTATTTGAAATATAAAATGTTATGGCCTTAATTCTATCCAAATACCCATCTATTTGATGAAGAGGATTAGCTTTTCATGCAAATAGATCATCCTTTGTTGATTGCATGGAAATGTGAGGTCTCAACAAGACCCTATGGTAAGAACCTATTCCATTTGTGATAACAAATTGGTTTGCATTAAGGTTAAACATATTGCATGTCTAATAGATTGATCAAACTCCTCCATCCTTACATAGCTAATGGGGTTTGAAGTGTAAGTAGGGGAGGTTTGGACATTGTTTGTGTAATTTTCACCCCACCTTGAAAGAGAAGGGGATTGTTTTGGTTGCACGTTGGTGTAATATCTATCGAGTCAAATGGCCCACAAAACTCTCTTCTAGAAATACTTCAAAATGTATAAAATACATACCAAAATAGGAGAAGAAATGGAAAGATGAGGTAATAACAATGAAATAAAGGAAACAAGAAATAAATAATCTTTCATGTTGGGTTCACCAATTTGTACGGATGAAAATTGAAATGCTACCTTTAACCACACTTGACACCTCGAGGTTGTGTTGGAGCAACCGATGTTGAATGTGTTTGGATAATTATAGATGGATCAATGATTAAGATCCGTAGTGTGATCTCCAGTAGGCTGAGTTGGCAAAGGGGAGATTTAGAGGCTATGAACGGGTAGTGTAAATTCCTATGGTTTGTTTACCTAACTTGGATATAAGTGTTGATCTCGTTTGAAGTGTCCAAATTAACTAAGCTGAAATTAACAATCTATGCTACTGCTGAAAGGAAAATAATCTAAAAAAATCACAAAACTGAAATATTACAATCACGAACACCAATTTTCCTCTCTTCTAAGTAATTAAAACATTTCTACACTAAAACTAAACAAGAAAAATAACTGGTGTGGTTATTCACTTATGTTGAGTGTATTTAAAATAAATTAAATTAAAACAATAAATTTTCCAAGTGATTTACAATATGTAGACAATGTCCTACAGATATTCTCTCCTTCAAGATCCACAGGGATAGGAAGAAGGGGATCCGTCACCGAGGGTTGCTATGAAAGATTCAAACCCTCTTGGAAATTAACTAATTACTTGCAAATGAATTGATTTCTACTCTATTTGATATGATGTAACAATGATAAATTGTAAGAATGAAGGAAATCAAATAAAAAATCCAACTTGGAATTCACATAACAAAGGTAAATCCAGTTGTGTAGTAATTTGTCCCCTCAGTTTGTCCTTTCTTTCTCTCGTGTGTCCATATGAGTCCAAGGGATTGGGAATGCAAGAACAACAACAAGAGGATGGCGCTTGAGAAATGGCATCTTGAAGGCAGTCTAGATGCAATGCAAGTAGAAGAGAGATAACACAAGAGATCAGAGCTTGGCTATGCAATTCCTAGCAAGATCGTAGCAGAATATAATGCAAGATACACAAAAATTCTCTAGCCCTTTTTCTTTAATACAAGCATGAAATATATAGGAATGGAGGATGAGAGGTACCTTCATGCACAAGGCAAGAAGGAGCAGCAGTTCCAAATAATTAAATCTATTTAAAAATAGAAGGAGGAAGGATAACCAAGCAAACAAATTTAATATTAGACAATTCGCTCACGGATGCATGTAAAAAGTCAAATTAAGTGAGCATGTTGCATGTTAAAACACACATGAAGAATATGGATAAAGTGGGTAGGACCGCCACCCTATTTTGGGTGGCGGTTTCATAACTGCCACCTAAACATGGCAGCGGTCTTGACATTGAAGGCCAAAATATGTGCAAAAAGAGGTAAAATGCTAGATAAAGCACGGGAAGGATAAGTAAATACGTATAGGTGACAAATATATAATGCAAAAGGAAATTAGAGCTCGAACACCTTCTTGAAAGGAAGTAAATCATCATTGGGGAATTTTGTAACCATTTTCCAACAATGTAGCACATGTAATTTTGGGTGCATACAATGCCCTCCTTAATGAAGATGACCGGTGCTCCCCATGGTGACACACTCAACCTAATTTTTCCCTTAGAAAATATTTCATGAAGTTATGCTTTTATTTCAACTAATTCAGTTGTCATTCAATATGATACCTTAGAGATAAGTTCACTTATAGGTTTAATATCAATTGTAAAATCAAACTCACGTCTAGGAGGAGGTCCAAGTAATTCCTACGAAATACATCCCTGTATTCTTGTAACAATGGATAGTCCTTCAGGAAGTCTTACATTCCTTGCTAAAATAAGACATCTTAATGGAATAAGGCACACACCTTTCTTCTTAGCTTTCTTAAGTTGCATAGCTGAATTCTGTCTAACTTCAAAATTCCTTTTTATGCCTTATATACTTATTGTCTTTGACATGTCATTTAGGCATTCTATTTAATTTTCGTAACAATCAATACTTGCTTTATGTTTTGAAAACCAATTTACACCTATAATGACATCATAAGATCCTATAGAAGCTACATATAGGTCCATTTCTATGGTAAATCTAGGTAGTTCCAATGTTTTGTCAAACAAACATTGGTTTACAATTTAGACAACATTATTCTTATAGTGTAGAGTTAATGAATTTTTCATATAATCAAATTTATTATTCATGTTTTTGGCTAATTTACTATAAATGAAGCACTTTCGGCTACATTGGTCTCAAAAAAATAGTAACAAGAAGTCCATACAACTTACCTGAAAATTAAAATGGGAGTATCATGCTTCTCATCCTAGTGGATATCCATCACAATGTATATCTTCTACTATTGATTGTTCCCTTAATTTTTAAGGGGACAATTATTCACATAGTGGTCACCACCACATATGTAACATCCAATAAAAGGTACCTTATTTTCAAATTTAGTATCATTTTATGCATCCTTATTCTACCCATCTCTCTTTGTATTAGCAACAAGTTTAGCTACCGTATTTTTTATTGTTCTTTGATTTGTTGCCAAATTTCTTCCACCATGTCTTTCTTGGTGCCAATGACAAAGGTGAGATGAAGCTCTTCCTTCACTAATCATCTATATGAGTGGAGATTTTTTGTAATTTTTATTTTGCCTAATTGATTTATTGAAAACAACTTCTTTGGTAGAAGGACCCTACACATCCAGTTCACCTCCAATGATAGGGTTCAATCCCATAATGAATTTACGTATCCTAAATTTATCATCCTTTTGATACTATGGTACATACTTCATAATTTTAGTTAATTTTACCAAGATTAAGTTACACTCATCTTACCTCGAGTCGGTTTTGAAACTTAGACATCTTCTAATTGAAGTAGAACTCAAGTTAACTTGCATTGAAGGAAGTATAATTTAAACTATTCCCAAGTGATGTTAGTAGGGTTAACTCCCAATTCTACCTTTTGGTTATCCCACCAAGAGGATGCCTCATTGCAGAACTGAAAAGCACCCCAAACAACTTTATTTTCTTGGGCAAGTGCATGGAAATGGGGGACCGAAAGGGGGTCAAAGTGGGCACATTTTTCCGAAATCAGCAAAAACTGAACTTCATCTAATAATTCGC